>JAIPRN010000372.1:0-90320 GCA_025469175.1 Geopemphigus sp. TES_GeoC_2020 | reverse complement strand
ATATATATATATATATATATATATATATATATATCAATATTTTGGCTATAATATTTCAAAATAAAATAAATGTACGTTTATTTTCGTATCGTGAATAATATCGAAATATCAATTCACGATTTGAATATTATAATATTAAACATATGAGTAAGCGGATATATTGACATTTTTACGGTTACTCATTTCCTTTTTAAATTAGAAAATATATAACTTAGGCATGGTTTTAGAATAGAAACTTCGCACAGACAAGAGTTGAAGAATGTTATTAAATTTATAAGAGAGCCATTTTACAATAATAACTAACAGAGAAGGCATCGGTGTACGTTAGTTTTCCAATATTTACGTGAATTATAATATTTTGATGAAAATTGTATAATATTTTTTTGTGATCTTAGTTTGTAATTTAAAATAAAGTTTTTAAAACGCTTTAATACAATTTATCCGATAGCATACGTTTAAAAAAGTTTGTAAATCAATAGAAATAGAATAAATACTAAGGAAAATACTAATCTATAAATATGTATTTATACATTCATAAATGTAAAGATTGATTTAGAAAAACAATTTTGGCATATATGAAGTGTTCATAAGGCATTTTTAAAGTAATTTTTCGATGTTTTCAAGACAATTTAACTTTTTTCAGTCTATTTTTTAAAAACGTTCAAATCATCTAATTTCCAATAATACTTATCGGATAATATAATGCTTTATTGAGTAATGACCGTCACACTATAAAAACGCAATGAAATATCCGCCATATGTCTTGTCCTTTAGGATACGTAAATATATGTTTTCGTTAACTATTTTACTAAAACGTATGTCAATAATTTGTTTATCTTCACATACAATATATATTTAAATTTTAAAATAAATCCCGTAAAATATTTTTTACATTATTATCCCATACGTTTGGATTTCAATATTTCTATTTACATGCTTGACAGCTTAAATATATTTTAGTAAAATTATATCGGCTTTGTTTTATCATTGGATAAGTATAATTATCATACGAACTCTCCGGTTAAAGGCATTTGTATATTTTGTAGTATTATGCGTTTATACGATTAAAGGGTTAAATTACATTATGAAATCGACGATCATTATACATCTTCAAAGGTGTACAGTTTGGCGAAACTCGATTTAAATAATCTAACTTTGATAAAATCTATATTCGGTTAATATTATTGATTAATAATATTTTACTATATTTTACGAACCATATATGTATATTTTTTTTCAACCTAAATAAATAGTTTATTGTATAAATTATACTCTCAATTTTCGGCCAATTTTAAAATTGGTTTAAATCGTTAAATAATTTTATCAACGCTCAAAATAATATTTTATACATAAAAAATCAACATATTAGTCGTAAAAGAACAAAGTTATTTATCTCTATTCAAAATCAAAACTCCAATCGAAATAAATAAATACTGGTAAACCGAATTTAAATCGAAACTTTAATTATCGGTAATTGATATACATACATACATATACACATATATACGGGAAACAAAATCAAACAATACAAATCGCCAAGGAACAATAATAAATGTAGATCCCATAAGTACGTAATGTGTATGAGATAAATGAAGATAGGTAGTTAAATTTTATTTTTATGAGAATCCAAGTGCATAAATAAACGTATTTTTGTTCTTAATGGAATTAGTAATGATATGTACAGCCGTATGTTAGATGATAAGTGTACGGGTGGTAGGTATTTACTATATTATTATATATCCTTCGACTAGGGTAGAAAATATAATCCATTATTATTGAAAACAACGAAATAATATATCACTGTAATCTGTGTACAATATGTAAATTAAAAATTTATATTTGTTGCAAATCAAAAATAAAATCACGAAAGAAAATTTATATTCAAAATAGGTATCGAAAATATAATTGCTAAAATCGATAATCAAAATCGAAATAATTTAAAAATTGATAATCGAAATCGAAAATAAAACTCCAGAATGTTAAAGCGATTTCAAGTTTGGAATATTATACGTCTTTTTGAAGAACGAAAAAATTTTTCGATATAAATCATTTCCTTCTTAAATTGAATAATATTATAAAACTTGTATAATTGAAATACCATGGTTAAACACATACGAAAATATACAGTTATATATAATATATTCAACTAACATAATACTATTGTTCAATATTTTTGGAGACTTTTGAATTTTTTTAAGACGTTAGTCCAATTAAATTTATATTATAAATAGGTAATTTTAAGTTGGATTGAAGTAAATATAATAAAGCGACGATGTGTTTAATTTATTACTTAAATATTACTGATAAATGAAACAATACATAATAGATATCTATGGAACTTTTATAACATTTGTTTCGTTTGATTTGTAATTGGTAATTTGGCTATTAACAATAAAACAGAAGTTTTTAATTAAAAATAAATACATTTTGACGAGTTATGATAAAGAAAATATATCATCCATTACATTTAATATTTGTATGTATTTTATGATATAAATAGAGAAGTTAATAAAACTAAAATATTAATTTTCAATGATATTTTTCGTCTGTATAATATAAAAATTTAAAAACTTTCGGTATAATGACGTAAAATATTATTATTGTTAGTATTTTTATTTTGGTTGGAAAAGAAGAGTAATTTTTAAAAGTGTGAATTCCACAGGTTCTTCCTAATGTATTTGAGCAAGTTAATTTTTTTTGCAGTAATTTATTAGTGTTTCAACTTTGAACTGAAAGTTTTTCTAATTTTCATTTTTATTTATTGTTATCGCTAAAATATTACAATTACTTAGTAACGTGATGGTATAATCACACAAGTCTAATACATTAAGTTTTTGAGAAGCGTCTATCTATAATAAAAAAACCTCAATTTAGTATAATATATATATAATAGTATAATAGAAAAATTATTAATAATGGTTTATTTTATTATAGTTTATTTATAAATTTATGAGCATAAAATATTCATAAGGCATATCCGATTTCTTTATAAATAATGAAAATTATTCTTTTTTTATTTTTTAAATTATTCTTTTATAATTCTAATCAGTAGATAATAATATTATTTACTAACGTTTATATTTTAAAAAAGGAACTTAAGCGCTAAAAAAACACGAAGACAAATAATTAAAATGCAAATGTATGGTTCATTTCTATTTTTTGTTTTATGCTGATTTTTGTAAAATATATTTTGCGTTGAATACATATGAATAAAGTAAAATTTAAAAACAAATAAGCCCGGCCAAGCACATTATACAAACGTATGGTAAGTTTCGGGTTTTTTTAGTAATATCCGAAAGTCCTAAAAGAGCTATTGTTATTAAAAATTTTCACATTATTCGGATAATCTCTAATCAAGTTCGATATATTAAAATCCGATATTAATAGAACGACTAATAAGGTAAACAAAATTTCGACTACATAACGAGAGCTGAAAAATGATTTGAACTTCTTACTAGACTTCAATTTTTGAGATTTGAATTAAAACTGTATTAAATAACAACGTTAATTTTAAAATATTTAAATATTTGTTTGAGAATACTAAAAAGGATAAAAATGAAATATCCTCCAATTGTATTATCAAAAAATAATATATAGAATAAAATGTATTAAAAATATTTTATCGGAATCAACAAGAGTTCAATTTTTGTCTTTTTTTTAGGTAAAAGTCGTCATGATATGTGCATGCAACTATAAAACTTTAACGAATTATTTATATACGGGTGGGCATGCGGGTAGTAGTTAGTCTACGATACACTCACATTTATTACGATTTACTTAACAATTAACAAAAAAACGCTATCATGTTACTTATTCAATACTTATTCAGAAAAAGTGTTTCTCTCACATTGGATTTAATTAATTTAAAGACGTTAATACAGTGTGTAAAAAACAATGAAAAAAGATGTTTAAATTAAAATAACGGTTAATGTCAATTACAAGAAAATTTTGTAAAAAATTTTAAATAAGTTGCATAGTATAAATAACAAAAGCTAGGATATAGTAATAAAATGGACGATATAGTGGTTATAACATGGGGGTTATTTTTTAAAGTGTTTTGTATAGGCAATTTAATAAATGGCCGCGAAAACGTTATTTTTGAGTTTGCATTGTAAATTATCGTTATTCTTAAGTGTGTATGTGTGCGTATCTGATTTCTCCAAAATCTTTATGATTACACACGCATATAAAACTCTGAGTGTTCGTGTGAAATATATTTGCTAAATGAGCATCAAGAGTATCAAAAATAATCGTACATAATTTCTGTATCCAATTTGATTTTGAAAACAAGTTTTAATTTGTTAGTGATTCGTGATTAATTCGGTAATGTATTATTTCTAATTTAATTTACGGGATCTGTTATGATTCGCCTATTTTCAAAAGGAAAACATTAACTATAAATTATGTAATTAAACATTAAAAATTAATTTACCTTATTACTAAAAGTAGACTCTAAAGACCCTGAATTATGGTTTGTGAATCGAAAAATGAATATTTGGAAATGTTTTTTTTCGGTCTGCTTATCGATTTTGAATGCATAAAGAAATTATTATTTGTTTAAGTATACAAGCAAAGAAATTGACATAAAGTATAATAATTTATACGCACTTAATTTCGTAATATGGATGATATTAAATAATCTGAATATCAATAAGTTTTATATACATTGTGTCGAATTAAAATTTATATATTAAAAAATGTATTGCAAAAAGTTGCTGATAACGTTTTAATTATTTAGTTTAGCGATTGTGCGTGTCATGTTAGATAATTCGTTAATATCATCCAATTAATTAATAACGTGTATTTTAATTTCGTTTTTAAACCTAAAAAGTAATTTTTAACTTATTCCATTGTTGAATAAAAAATATTGTATTTAATCGATTTACAGTCTATGCCTATGCAAATATAGAATTATTTATCGTACCAGCAGTATGAAAAAAGTAGGCATTAAGCATAATTCCCGGTAGTTTGAAATATTCATTTCATTTTCTAAACATAAAGTAAAAATTAGTGAAACAAGAAAACGTATAATTGACATAATTTAATCGATTTCTGCAATAAATACAAAGGCAATCTAACGAGTTACAATATTGTTTAAGAATTGAGTTTGATTCACATTAAGTTGTTGTATTATTTTCTAGCTATAAGGTTTGAAATGGGTCGAAAAAATTGACCGTTTCCAATTCCATTAAATGTTGTTTGTGTATGACGAAAATTGATATTTTACAAAAAAAATATAAATTTTCGCTACGGGGCAATTCTGTAGCATCATCAATTATATAGTTGTTTCCGTTAAATATTCTTCACGCACAAGTCGATTTTTGTCTTAAATATATTGTATGAATAATAATTCGTTTAGACGTTACGTGTAAATATTTTATGATACGTCCATATCGGCAACACCGGATCAAAAATAAATCATTCGGAATGGCTGATTTTTTATTTTTCATATTTTTATACGTACAAGCGGTATTTTTATTGTTCCTCTACGATTTATATTTCAACTTGAACTTGTAGATTTCTGATTGTATTTTATTATTTTTAACGATATAAAGCATGGTATTTTAATGCGTTTGAAATATCTTTTTTGCGTATTTAATGTTGTAATTTTTTTACATTTTGCGTATGAAACATATAGGGCATATCGTAATGTTCAAAATACGCGATTTAGAAATACGTTTAAGAATAATATTTTTTTTTGTGTAATTCGACTTTGAATAGAAAAATGAGTTTGGACATATTATTTATGCCGTGATCAACAATAAAAAGAATCTGCCGATAGTAAGATGGTTACTGAATTCCACGTTCTATATTTTATCGACGTAATTCCGGTATTTACGTGTTAAATGAAAAACTTGTAACGTGATTTTAGAAGTTCTCAGTAGAAGTTTAGCGAGTCGACTATGTGGTAAAAAGTGAACTAAATTTTGTAAGTCAGAAAAGACATTAAAGCTTAGTGGTAATAGAAGAAATGACAAGGCATTGCATGTTAGTGAGTTGTTCCGGTAAAGAGTGGAACTATGGTTGGTGGATGGTTGCCTTAAACAGTGTGGTCTGTGTGACAATGACGAAATAAGCTCCGTTTACAATCTATTGGCTTCAATATATATCGTCTAGAATCTGTAGACCGTCAGTCTAGCATTTGTTTTTTAATAGCAGACAACACAGATTTGACCGTAAATTTTTTAAATAGTTTTAATTAAAATAATTAAATATAATTAAATATAAGCTATAGTTTGATATAAAATATGTCAAAACAAAAATAACGTATTTGGTTAATTTATTTAATAAATCCAAAAGATGTTTGAATATCTAGAAATTTTCCAAATAATTACATATTCGAATATATTATATATTATAATGACCAGTGATGCCGTTTGGGCGCCAGAAAAGTGTGTTCAGATTGGGGAACAGAAAGTGGTCGACGGCGACTACAAGAGCTGCTTAATCTAGATGAACGGAAATAATTGCTACATTTCCTGTAAGTAACATCCTTTCATAAATTAAGATTTTTCCAACGTAACTAATTGTTCTAAAGTGATATTTTATATGACGAAAAATCTAAGTAATTGAAGTATTTTAAATTTCATTTGTCGCTGACTTCGTCGATACGTATGAAGGCATCGTCTCAACTTCACCACTTTTAACGTTCTTATTTTAATAATTCAAAAAAATATTTGTATTCTTTACCTGGTCAAGACTACAAGAGTCAACGTTCGTACCAGATAAGTGTATCTTGAATCCACAATTCCACTAGATTCGTATTCTTAACTTAATAACTCAACTTTTAATACCTCCGCTCGACAACTATAATTATTACTCTCAACTGAACTAGTCTTAAATTTACTTACCTTTTTTTTTGTAGTTAATCGCGGCGCTGTGGAAGGGTACTTCATCGTTTAGGTAGTTCTTCCCTCCACATTCGCATCATTTATTTAAAAATATATCACAAACTTATCACTCTAAGACCACTTGTGTCCTTATATTTACAAGAGGGCCCTACCTCTCTTATATTTTTGCCTTTGGCACACATGCAAATAGTCTTAACTATTTTTCTTATTTCTCTCAATATCTTTGCCGTTCTCGTTCTTCTTCTTCCCTTGCTGTTAGCAATACTTTGACAATCGCTCAAACCGCTTTCCATCTTTTACTGGATTCTATCATAATCTCAACTAGCACATACGGCTCAAAATTCCTGCCTACCTTAAATTCTAACTCTCTCCTGGTCCTAGACTTCTTGTCGCGTCGGAATAGTACGTGTTCGGCATTATCCACTTCGTAACCACAGTCGACATGTCTCGTCTCTGCCAGCTTGCCGGTCTTGTAGAGATATTGTCCAAAACAGCCATGACCCGTCAGCATTTGGGCTAAGTGGAAATCCACTGATACTTCCTGCTTGTCCAGGTCTTTATGTTTTTTATGTGACGCCATATCCAGCGTCCCTCTGCAGCCTCATTCCACTCGGCCTGCCATCTCCTGAATACTTCTTCCCTAGTTTTCGACACAATAATTACCCGTTCTGTTTTCTATTTTTCCTTCGTATAGCTGCTGCCTTTCCCAGGCGAGCAGATGTACCGGTATTATACCTGCAATCACCCTTATTGCCTGCGATGATACCATTCTATACGTTCTTGTCACCCGTATGGCGATAGTTCACTGTGCCCTCGACAGGATCTGCACGTTTTTGTGAAAAACTAACAACCCAGCCCAAGCCGGCGACGTGTACAGCGTCTGGCTCTGTATAGCCGTTACTAAGATATGCCTCTTTTTTTTACCCCGGACTACCGACATTGGGCATTAGCCTTGCCAGTGCCAGCACAGTCTTTGCCGATCTGTTTGTAGTTGCTTCCAAATGCGCTTTAAAGCTGAGCGATCCCTGTAGGACCACCCCGAGGTATTTTATCTGTGGTTTAAATTTGATATCTTTTCCTTTTAAAAGGAGCCTCGGTATTTCATATTTTTTCTTTGTGGATAATATAATTGCTTCTGATTTTATAGTCGACAGCGCCAGACCAGCATCCTTCATCCATGCCGAGACCCTAGCTAACGCCTCGTTAGTCACAGTCTCCAGGATGCCACCATGTCGTCAGTAAATGCCACCATGGATGTCGACCATAATCCATCGACGTCATACATTATATTCCGCAGGAGTGGTCCAAGAACTGACCCCTGCGGAACACCGCGCGTTACTTCCCTCCGGATGTCACCGCCACATATAATTTTTCTGCCACTAAGGTAGTCCTACATTACTGTTATCAAGTACTATGGTACCCTCTTATTGTGCAGGGCGGCCTCTATTTTGTCCCATCTGACCGAATTGAATGCATTTTCCACATCCAGGGCCACGACTGCACAGATCTGTCATTTCTTCAGCGGGCCTGTTGACGCCTTTTGGCTTTTTCCATCACCTTCTGTATGGCGTCGGTGGTCATTCGTCCTTTTCTTAACCCATATTACCTGTCGTTCGTTTCGCTGTTTCCTTCCAAGTGTCTGTTCTTTATCAGACGTTCGAAAAACTTGCCAATTGTGTTGAGTAGGCAGATTGGTCTGTAAGACGACGGCCTGTATAACGGTTTTGTGCCCTTCCGCAACAACACTAGATTGCCACTTTCCTTAGGGTACTTTACTTACCTACTCGCGGTGAGAGATTATATAGTGGCGCGGTGTACGAGAAACAACGTTGACAAACGGACGGGACGAATTTGATTTTAACGAATATCACCGTTTGGCAACTTATTCGATTACGACGACGACGGATATGCGGAAAAAAAGTTCGAACCCGATTAAACGACACGACGGTAACGGTCACTTATTATTATAGTAACATTCCGCCAGCATTTTTATTGTACCGTATACGGGCCTCGACGAAAATTTAAGCGAAACACTTGTTTAAACGAAATACTATTTACTTAACACGTACAAACGTACGCGTACCGCGTATAATAATTATATACTACACTAGTTCGTGATCGGAAAAACGTTTTAAACGGCCGCGGTCGTATGTCGATCAACGGAAATCGTGTAATTCTTGTAAAACGTCTCGTTTTATTAATCGAACGAAATTCCCATAGGTTACGCGAAGCTGCCCAAAGTAACCTCCGGCATGGGATCACCGGTACTCGCCAGTCGTACATAAGGCCCGAGGAACGAACGATGGACCAATCGAAGCCGACCGTTACGCCGTCTCAGTTAAAATCCGTCCCGATATTTTCGGCGTAAGTGCTGTGTTTTGTCTATAAAGCCGTTCGTAAACAATATTTGCGCGTATAATAACAACATTGCGTGTTCGGACTAAATTATAAAATAATAGTTTTTAAAAAACGTTCGTTATACGAAAAGAAAAAATGGTTCGGCAAATTCGTTTACTATCGTTTTTTCGGTCGACTTATTTATAAAAAGACACTCAAATTACATACACATTCCAACTATAGTTAGGTCAACGTTATCAACGCTTCTGTTAACGAAATCGCCGCGACCGACGAATATTATTGTACGTACATATTTTGAAAATAATCGAATAAAGTAATTTAAAATCGTAGCGCCATCCCGTATTTGTATTCAAACAGTACGCATTTATTAGGAAACAGACACGATTGCTTGGTTTGAAGAAAAATCCCGTCAGACGATTATTGACCAATCGCGCCAGTCGTATAGCTCCATCGTGTCACTTTAATCGTAAGTAAAAACGAAAACGCCAAGTCGTCCAATTTTCCGTAAAATTCCCCGTCAATTTTTTCGTCGAAAATAACGATCGAATAGTAAATAGCTAATAGAGACAGACACCTAACTCGGGACACACAATTTTGCTTTTGCCGAAATCGAATAGGCGTTGGAATGGTTGGGAATGAGGAAACAAATTCGTCGAGGGATCGTTAAATACCCGAAACGTTCATAATACACGAATATCGTACTCGGCCGGAAATTAAACGGTCTACTCTTTAGTCTCCCGCGACAAATTTCGATATGATACCGCAACCTATACTTCTAACTACCGTATATGTTTAAACGTCGAAAACAAATCGTGTACGTTGTTTGGTCACTACTGGTGGTCAATAACGACCGAAGTGATTCCCGTGACGACCGATCAATAATAATAATAATTACGGGCTTTGTAATAAAGCCCGATTTACAATTCGTCATTAACCTTGTGGCTGCCGAGCGAGACCGTACTCGTCCGTTAATCGTAAAAACGCACGATTAATATTCAACTACGCTTTTGCTTTTATTATTCGATAATCGGACGTAATTATTTACGATCGCCGACTATTGTCATTATGGTAAGAAAGAAGGGGCACGGCAGTGTGGATCATGACCAAGAAGAGACGACGATTAATTTCGGTTTTTCAGGAATTCAATTTCGGAACGGACGTGGCAAAAGCCGCCGAAATGGAAGCGTCGCTCCTGTCGTTGAATTACGAGCGGTTAGCCGAACATGCTATGTGCCTGGGTACGGAGATGCGGTTGTCCGAACCGACCGAAGATGGTACGGTTTTCGCTGATTGCGTGGAGTTACGGATGACCTTCGGCGATTACGTCGTAAACGGCGTGGGCCCGACACCAGATGTAAATAAGTGACAGGTTTAAAAGGCCATACGATGTTCTCTTCCTTGTTAATATAGGTGGCGCGAGAAGATGCGATGGTCAAAATCAACGGTTTATTGAGCGAGCATTTGGGCTTCGCTCGACGGTACCGGCAAACGGTGTCGATGGACAAGGAGCACACGGAGAAATCGCTGCGGGATGTGGAATTCATATTGAACTCGAGTAACGTAAGTGACTCGCTAACGACGAGGAAACGTTTTGAAATTCGTTTTTTTTTCCGTTAGTTTTCGAGAAAACACGAGCAATTTTTGAAGCTTACGCGATACTTTATGGAGACGGATGACAACGGAGACGACGATCGCGAACGACAATTGGATAATTCCTACTTGGAACGCCTTCAGAATTCGATAGAAATGTTCGGAGGCCCGTCTTTGTCGTTCGAATACGTGCATAGGCACAACACGGTCGTGATGAAGTGCACGTACGCTGGAAAGTATTGTTCCACGGGCATAGGACGATCAATCAAAGTATGTAAAACTCGACATGCCTTATGCTAGTGGGCGGAGGGTGTTCAACGTTTATAACCACCCGCATCTCAATTTAGGATGCGAAATCGCAAGCCGCCAAATCGATGATATATTTGCTCAAGCAACTCTGCGGTTTCGTCGTTACCGGACACCAGTGTGCCATTGATAGACTACCTCTTTCTCTACGCGTAAGCGTTGTTACTTCTCCGTGTAAAAAAGCTATTCTCCATTGTTCTTTGACTAAACACCTGGGTCGATTCTCGCGTTTGTTTCAGTTGCCAGAGTCCGTCAGGTACAAAATGAAAATGATGAAATACTTTTTGATCATACCTGGCAACAAGGTTCCGTCGGAGGACCACCTGCGTGTAATCGCCGGCCTCAGTAACGAATCACTGCAGTGCTTTATAGACCGATCCGGAACCCAATCACGTATACGTTATTCGGTCAGCTATTGCGAAGTGTCGGCGACTGCCATGGACGAGACGGTAAGTCCGGTGATTACGATCCGATTGACTCGTGAACTTTGAATAAAGTGGCGTGCCATGGGAGGAACAGTATAAATATAACGGTGGCACGAGGGGTTGAGATATGAAATAACGTAGTTATCGACGAGGGCTATGTTTATAACGATTATATTTATACGTTTATTGGCGCGCACGACAGGTTTGTAGACAGTTGGGCCGCGTGCGTATGACACTCGCGTTTCACAAATGGTGCGGCTTTAATTTCACAGTGAGTAAATAACGTTTCGAGATGTGACACGATATTAAAAAAAATATTCGTTTCAAATGGTCGGTTTGTACGTTGCAGAGCAAATACGAGGAAGTAGAAAAGTTCTACAAAACATTATGCGGAATCGACCCGGGCAACGAACGGATGACGGACGAGAAGACGGAAACCGTTGTCCGGAATGATGCGTACGACGATTCGGGATACAAAACGATAACACCTTCGAGGTATCGGCAACCAACGAATATCGTCGTCGGTACGACTAGTAATGGCTCGCCCGTGACAGCGAATAGTAGTCGGGTCGGAGAAAAAGTCGTCAAAAAAAAGGGTTGCAGACTTTTTAAAATAATGAAAAAGATTTGGCCCTGGAAGAAGGCGAAAAAGGCCCAGGTGGCAGACGACCGAAACAATGGACGAGACGGCCGGTCGCCAGGACACACGGGAATTCTTGTTCACGGCACTGAGACGGTGAACACCTGTGGAGTAGTAGACCGCCAGAAAAACGGCGGCGTCCAACCGTCGCCTAAGAATAACGGGTCAAATACACGGAACGGACCGAAATTGACCAATACGGCTGGCTGGACGGTGGACCGGAGGAATATATATGGTGATGGCACGTGGTCGACGAGAAACGAACCTTTGACGTCCCGAGAGAACACAGTCTATCGTCCGCGGGTTTATAATTATAATAGTTATAATGGCTGCGGAGTGCGACGAGGACAAGGTAGGACGAATAACGCACGAGCGCTACTAAACCCGGATGTCATGGACACGCAAGCTCACCGTTTCACTCTCCACCCGGCGTTCGTCAGTAACAACGTCCGATACGACACGCGTAACACCCGAAGATTGAACCCGGTATATTGGAACCCGGATGACGTGGACGCGCAATCTCACTGTTTCACTCCCAATCCGGCGTTCGTCAACAACAACGTCCGATACAGTACGTACAATTCCGGAGGACTAAACCCATTGTGTTGGAGCCCGAACGTCGTGGACGCGCAATATCATCAAATTCCCAACGTTCCGTCGTACAATACGGATCGTATGGTCTTTGTGCCATACTTACAGCCGTAACAAGCACTACAACCTCAGCCATATAATTAGACGAATTATGGTAAGTTTACGGGGAACGAAAAAATATATTTAAAAAAAGATACGACATCGTCGTGATCATTGCCTGACGTTGGCGTATCACGACATTTTTATAATAAAAGAAAATCGAATCGTCAAATAGTTTTAGAACTTATCAACACAGATTTGTGCCCAAACGTATTTTACTAAGCTTATTTAATAACAATATTATCCCTGACTTTCATTTTGATTTTCGCAGTACCAATTCATAGATGTTGTAACCAATTCGGTCGAAAAAAAATTATAACACGCGAGCGCGTTTAAGATATTTGTTGGATAAATGTTTTGCATGATGGTCTTTTTTCAAACTGAAAAAGTTCTCTCACACATTCCGTTTGTTTATTATTAAATTCATTTTGGTGACGCATTTTCTAATATTGTCAAAATATACACTAGTGTTCTCCAAGGCATAATGCTTTCTTCTATACTTTACAATATCTATAGCTCTGTTCAACCGTCTTCTTCTTATTAGGAAAGTGTATTGCTGGTCGACGATTATGCTGATAATAATTCTATTACATTCATAAATACTGATTCTTGTATGGCCTCACACAACTTTCAAAATCACCTTACCCTCATAAAAGACTAATACACTAAATGGAGATTTAAGATTAACCAATCTAAATCTGTTTACACAAAATTTACCTTTAGACATGTACCTTGCACTGTTGTATCTATTTATTACATTCAAATTCCCATTTCATTTACAGTTTAATATTTCGGGTTAATGCTAACTCGTAGACTAATCTTGATCCAGCACGTTAGATCCAATCAACTCAATTTAATTTCTGCACTACGCTTACTCAAAATCTATTACGATAATAATTAATATATTGGCATCGATACGAATCTTCTTATCCACAAATCTTACATTAAACTAGTTTGGATATACTACGACATTCAACTTCGGAATGATACGAAAAAATTTAATATTAATAAAATACAAATCTTTTAGAAACATAACGCTTAGAGAACTAATAAATTCTTCTTTTTACTTCTCGAACCATACTATTAAATATGACGCAAAACTAAAATACGTCTATGAGAAAGCAAAAATTAATTACAAACGTTTCTACAGCTATCTAGTTTCTAATCCAAATCTTTAATTCAAAATATTTCTATCCCTACCATTCCAGATAATCCACCTAGATGCTTAAAACGCTAATTGTGTCGTGCTATTCTCGATCACTAATCTAAACCGTAATTAAAAAAAAAATTTCAAATTAAACCTAATCATTTCGAGAATGTTATCAGTGTAACTCTACACAAGCATATTAAACACATTCTGCATATTATTAGTTTGTTTGTTGTTATAACTCAAATTTAATATGTACTACCTATTATGTTTATTTTACCCATACCCAATATACTTATTGTGCTCCTAAGTATAAATGGCATATATTAAATAGAGAAAAAAATCGTCTTATTATGACGACTAATGAAAGAAATTCAATAACTTATGTCCTTTTTGTTTTTAGTTCTATGCAATTGATACCAAGTTGTAAGTCCATTCATTGTCCAATGATTCAGCATATGTTATTTACATTTTAACTTTTTCGTGATTTTAAGTTTATTCAACTCGTTTATTTGTAGATGTTTTCAAAATGTTTACGTTATTTTATATAATAAATATATATATTGATTTTTTTAACATTTAAAGGTTTATTTCCTTTTTTTTCGGAGATTTTTCCTTTCCAAACAAATTTTTTTCGTTGCTTTAGTTAATCTATTATGTTCAGAATTTTACATTAATGTTTATACAGATAACAATTTAATATTTTTTATTACATATTTAACTGGATTTATAGTGGTTTTAATTGATACTATTGTTAATAAATTTCACAGAAATATTTATAAATATATACGTTTGAAATAAACAATTTATAGATAATAAAAATCTCGTGTGATTATGTAATCTGTCATTAAAATCATTAAGTATTTCAAAAAGTATTGAGTTGTGCAATTGTATAAAAATTATATAAAATTATAAAATTGATCTCATGAAACGTGTATACATGTGCACTGACGTTAAATGACAAACAAGAAAACTGTGAATTTAATGAGATTGGATGAAGTATTATTAAATGGGATTATGAAACAGAAGTATATTCAAATAAGACGAAAAGCAATAATTATGTAAAAAGAAAAAAGCAATTCTCAGTTCCCTTTAGTGAACAAAATGTGTTTTTAATTTAAGATTTTATTATAAGGAAAATATAATCATTTTTAGTGATGTTACGTAATTATAATTTATAATAATTATCGTGGTCACGCCGTTATATTTTATGTTAAAACCTTAGTTGCACCGACGATAACGAAAGTATCAAAATGTTTATAATAGATTAAATTATAAGACATTTTACTCTCATTTTTTGGTTAACATAAAAAATGTATTGTAGTAAGAATTTCTTTTGCGCTATTTTGCTAATAATTTTATGATTTAAGAAAAAAAATTTATGTATTAACGTGTTGAAAATATTTTTATCATTTATGACAGATAAATCATGATTTATTTTGGTACGATGAAAATTGATAATATTTATATTTGTTTTTGTGAAAACTGAATGTTTCAGTGCTCATCTTCAGATATTCTTGTTTCAGATACCTTCCATTGAAGAGTAATGTATATCAACTGAAGTATTTCGCAAGAATAATATTTTGAAACATGGGTTTTTTAAAAACAGACACAGATTGTACAGAAAATTGACATTGTAATAAATGATTTATACAGATCATTAAAATTAATAGAGTTAATAATATTTTTAAAAGAAGGAAAGTAAAATACATAAGAGACCGGAGAAGGATTATTGTCTAACATTGAGCGAAAACAAAGATAGAATAATGCAATATTCAACTTCAAGATTTTGAGTTACATAATAAATTGACTTACCTCATACTGAAAGTTGAATGATATTTTAATGTCACTTAGGTCAAGTATGGAAAATTTAGCGAGAAATTTGAATATACTCACTATGTCGAACGAAAATATCGATGTTATCAAGTCGGTTATAATCAAAATGTTGATGTAAAATTTTTATTGAATAACCATCGAAATATTTGTTAAAATTTCATCCGAGTTAGATTAATTATTAATTTTTAGTTATATTAACATAATGCTATAATTGTCCTCTAAACGTTTATTGTTCAATATCCTGCAAAGAATTATTTTGGAATTATGTATACATAACTATATTGTCTGTTACAATTATTAAAATACCTTTTTTTAAAGAAAATGATATTTAGGAATATTAAATTAAAATACAAACTGTCAATAATTTATAATATTACAAATATATAAATTATTAAAATTAATAATCAAAACTAAATAAAATAAGAAAAACAGACTGGATATGTAAATCAATATAACTTGTGTTATAGTAAAGTGCAAAACTGTATTTTATATTAAATGTGTTGCTATCTTAATAGTATTAACGTCTATCTGGACGTAGTGGCGTGAAGTGATCTAAATTTTGTGATGTTTTGTATTTAATTATTTTTAATTTTTATCTCCAAGCTTACATATTTTTTAATATTATAATCCATACGTATAAATATATGGTATATTATTACTATTTGTATATATTAGTACATTTATTAATAAGTTATATCAATTAATTTAAAAAATGAAACAAATTTTTTCCACGTACAGTTGTATTTGTAAAAACTTGATTCGCAGCCAACTGGATATTCTGTAGAACATTCTTATGTTTATATTACAAGTACTACTATAAATTATCCACCGAATAATAATGTTTAAATAGTGATCATATTAAATTGAAATTTATTGATGAACTGTATTTGTGGGTGACACATTATTATAACATTATACTTAAATTGTGTAAATACCCGTTTTGTAATCCAACGCCAGATAAGATGTAATGGTGAATTGAAAGCTACAGAAATAATGATAAATTTATGAAAACGTGTATTATGTATTTTTAAGACTCGCAGATTTTTACGTTCAATAGGAATAAAAATCGACTTTAAAAACTATTGACTGTCTTATAATGTTTGTAAACATTTAAAAAAAAAACGTAAACAAAACATTAAAAAGAAAAATAATATTTATAAATGTATATAGTTTTTAATTTGTTTGAATAATCGTACTTTTTAAATTTATATATTATATCGTCAAACTCTTGTCCTCCAACTTATGAAATAAATTACACAATATGAATAAGATCTACTTATCCATGTTGTGAATAAAATCGTATAATACGTTTGAAATTTACAATATTTCTAGGGCACCATAAGTGAATGTGATACAAGTAAAGATTATATACAAAGTAGTATAAAAACAAGTAATTTACAATAAATTGTACACAGTGTCGTGTATATTTTATGGAGAGTAGGCACCCATTAGTGACACTTTCTGTACATAGATATATAGTAATTTATATTCAATAATAAAGTATATGGGCAAGTGCACTTATAGCCAACTCGCACTTTATTTACGAAGCTGGTTTCAATAATAATTAGTTATATTTTGTTTTATATTCTTATTCTCTAATTGTAATCTATCATAATTGCAGAGCTATAATAATTATA
Organism: Geopemphigus sp. TES_GeoC_2020; assembly: GCA_025469175.1. Classification (NCBI taxonomy): domain Eukaryota; kingdom Metazoa; phylum Arthropoda; class Insecta; order Hemiptera; family Aphididae; genus Geopemphigus; species Geopemphigus sp. TES_GeoC_2020. The sequence goes on along the minus strand of JAIPRN010000372.1, from coordinate 72,840 downwards.
CAAAAAGCTAATAAAAAGAAAACCAACGCGTGTGTTCGATTACTATGAGTAATGCGAGTGATAAGAAAATGCGCGTAATTTTCCCCGATGGAAATGACCGTATCGTTAAAATATGCGCCCGTAGTAAATATTTGTGTTCGAAAATGGATTGATGACGAGGAGAATGAGGGGGAAATGTCCGAATACTCGGGAAATTCGCTATTGTTTGTGTCAACAATATTATTCAAAATCGTTTACGCATGGCTATTAGATTTAGCGGCCGGCTGGCGTAAATGAAATAGCTAATTAATCTATACATAGTAGAAGATTGCGGCAGAGGATTGTTAAGGTGTCCAAGTAATATGGGGAGGTGGACAGGGAACGGTCACTAAATTCTCGAGGCTATTTATTGTCAGCGCTGAAAATTTACATTAAACAACGACGGAGTAAATCTCGTCCCGGAAGCCACGCCATGTCCGCAGGAAATCTTTTGTATATATATATAAGTTCCAGCACTATTCAACATTTTGTATAAATAAATGTATTTTTTTATATATACGAAAAAATACACAGAGTATATATATATATATATATATATATATATATATATAACTGTAATAACTCGGGTCTTTCGGGAAATCCGAATGATTTATGTGAAGTCCTATTTACTCATCTCCTTCCACTGTATCGTTTCACATTCGTACGGCTTTATTCATGACCTATGCGTGTTCACATATATTATCTTAGCTCGCTGTCCAGAACGCTCGTCTCCATACCGCGTGGACGACGAGAATTCATGTCGCGCTCTGAGTATCTGTACGGCGTGTTAGTGACTGATAAGGAATACTATTAAGCCGTCGTCAGTCGTTTCGGCAATAAGTTATCTTGGCCAAATTAAGGTTGTGCGACAGTATCGAAATACCGTTGTCCTCGACGCGTAGTAGGATATTTTCAAAAATATCGTCGTAAATGAGCGCGTCTAAATGGACTGTGAGCCGAAGGTATTTTTAAAATCTGATTGTTTAATAGCTCCCAGTAAGTAGTACACAAATCGTCGAAATACGACGGAGCTTCGATTTATATTCGAAAATTACCCTCCCCTATCACGGTACGTGATACTCGATAAAAAAATCATCTATAATATAATTATTTTGGTTTTGTGGATTTATTTTTATGTGCTGAAGGAAAACCATGTTTATTTTATAAAAATGTTTAAGATAAAAGACTAGACTTTATAATATATATATACGACTTAAGAACTAAAAACCAAAAAAAAGGAATTCTGGATATTCCTGGAAATAATAATAAAACGAATTGATCGTCCGATAAAAATATATCAATTAAAAAGTAAGAGTATGATAAAATAATAGAATTAACGAAGTACAAAAATAAGCCTTAACACTCTTGGAGTTTTAATAGTTTTGAATAATGTGAAATTTTGAAAAATTTAGAAATTAAAATTTTCAGCTTTTTGCCTTTTTTTTAAAAAGTAGATAATTATGATTACGAGTAAATCGAAGATCTTGCGATATTTCCATTCAGTCAAATAAAGCATAAAAACGCGTAATAGATTTTTTTAAAAAAAAATCTAAGTAATTTTATAAGTTACACGTCACAATAATATTCAATAGGATTTTTACGTATTCCTGATACTTTGTTTTGATGCTTGGTCTATACTATAAAAAAGATAATCGTCGTAGAAATGAAAAAAAATCATAGCATTTATCCATAATTTTAGAATTATTAAATGGCGAAATATTTGACTAGTTAAACATACATCTTATTTTAGAAAGATGATCGTAGATGAGAATTAATCTTTGAACTCATTAAAAATTTTCCAAGTTTTAACTAAAAATTGAGATTAGAAAAGTCTACAAAAAATAGTAATTAATTAAAATAAATACCGATAGTTTAACCGAGATAATTTTCAGAAAATAACAAAAGTATAATTTATGAATTATAAAAAAGTCGTTCTACTTAGATTATACTAGTTATATGAATTCTGAATATCGAATTTTTACATTATTTATGAATTCATTGATAAAATGTCTTATTAATATAGTATATATGTATATATCAAAAAATGAATAATTATTTATAGTTTTACTATGAAATAATGATTTATAGATATTATGGTGTCGGCTGCGTAGTAAGGTGGTGTGTCAAAGTCTTTACAAGATATTTCCGTCTTTCGGAACACTAATTTTCAATATAACTTAGCGTCCTACTTATTTCTTCTCAATTCAACCGTTGGTTATTACGCTATACTAACGATTTATGTTAGAATATACTAATTTATGTACGAATCGTTTAATTCGTACTTTACACTATCGTATTAAATGTACTGAAATTCCATACCTTTTTTAGAAGCTTTGAAACTATCTTGTGGGGATGCATATTCTATGTCATATACAAGCGTCGTGTTTGGTAATAACGTTTTATCTTTATTTATTCTATACACGGCGTATTTGAATGCCACTTCCGTAGTGCTGTCTTTATCTTCTTGAGTGAAAATCGCGCCTGAAAATAAGAGTTAGGTCAAAATGGTTATACAAATAATATGCAAATTGCACGTGCATTCTCCTCATCAACTTAAAGGAACACGCTTTATTACAATTTAGGGGTAAGTATTCACCACGACATTATAAAGCTACACTGTGAAAAACATGCGCAATACATTTATGGGAACCAATTGTACAATTTCAGTTATAAAGGCGAGTGATTTTGTAATTTAGTTTAAACGTGAACTACTCGGGTGTACGTAGACATCAAATAAAAGTCGAAACGACGAAAAGCAAATTATCTTTCGTTAAAATTTTTATACGTACATACGATCCGAGTGAAATTATACGTACCACGTTAAGTATAGAAATTCTGGTATATGTAAGAATGTGTAGACATAAATAGACTTTTGTCATTTGAGGACCCGAGCTCAAGTCAATAATAATATCAATTGAATATAAGACGTGTATATGAATCTAACCTATGACCCACTAACACACCCGACCGTATTTATTAAAATTAAAACAAAATTTATAGTAAAGTTATTTGCACTTATATAGTACGGTCAATGGGATAAAAATTAAAAACTCATTATAGTTTCATTTGCACAAGAAATGTAAGAGGTAAAAGTGTCCACTGTTTAGTGTGTTATAAGTTTAGTGTGTTGTACCTCATAATTGATAACGGAACGTTTTGAGGGATAATATCGAGTTTTATATTCGACATTACCGAAACGAATCGATAGCCTACGTTTTCGGCATTTTTTCAACATTCGTGATAACGATCAACCAGAACATTAATACGATAATACTTCTTAAAAATGAACGCTCACACCGAAAATCAAAACACTCAAAAATCATCCGTTCATAATTAAGCACTATGATGTAACGAACCGTTAAGAAACGAATAATATAATACGTATCGGTGGACGTAATAGTTTTAGAATTTCAGCGAAATTAATTCTGGTGCTTGACGATATAACTGTTGTTTAGAGGTAATTCAATTAGTTTCGAGAGAAGCCAATTTTTTCTCTCTGTTTACGTCAATGGAAATACGTAATATAATGCGATATTAATCATTAACGTTTGTAGTTTGACGTTATCGTTAAAAAAATTCATGGTTAATCCTAAATTCTACAATATACAACTTTAAAACAAAACATGTTTATACAACAGCGTTATAACGTCAGAATTATATAATAAGTCGAAAATTCAACAGATGATATGTACAATAAATTTTAAAATATCGTGAACTTATCGTAATGCGTAAATTTATCTTTTGTATAAAAGATTACAATATAACATACATTGTATATTCTACTATATACAATGTGTATGGATACAATAAGTTTCTGGTATATACGTTATTTGACAATTTCACTAAAGGAATTAAAAAATTTCATTTTTTTTCGATTTCGATATCAATTTATAATATTGGTTGAACAGTTATAATTCGAAATCAGGATAAATCTAGGATTAAATTGAAACCAATAAATCTGGAAATTCGAAATCAAAACCTCTAGAGATATGAATAATTATCGGTAAGTCAAATTAAATTTTAATTACCGATAACCGATAATTGAAATAAAAAATAAATTATAAAATAATTAAACACCCCAGAGTTAAAATCCTCATAAAACGAACGTTAAATTATTAAAATAACATCGTGTTTGCCCGGGTATGTAGAATGAATTCTAGTAGGTAATTAGTTTATAACTCGATGGAAATCTACACTAATTTGATTCATATTTCGTCGTATTTTTAATAGTATGATAAAATATATTTTGTTTTCAATTTCGTTACTAATTACTCGTATGACCGAACAACAGCAAGTGTATAAGTACTGAGGAATGTTATTTCGTCAAATTTCCGTTGACTTAGTGTAGCACTAAAAATAAACTTTTGTTTAATATCGTTAATATATTGAAATAAATGTTATTAAATGGAGGATACAAATTGATATTTAATTCAATGTTTAAAATGAAATCGTTATACGAAGATCGGTAATAAAAATTCCAAATATAATGTAGAAATAATTCGGTTATACGAAGTACTTTCAAATTTTAGCGCTAAAAAACGTAGCTATAATAGAAAAAAATCCTATATGACGTCCATAACGTTATGTTGTTTATCAATCGATTACAATTTTGAATCATATTTGCACCTGCATTCGAAAATTTCCATTGTTCAGGATATATATCGGAATTTTCTGCAGAATTTATTACAAAGTGACCAATACAAATATCAAGTGTATTATTTTGTACTTGTATATTTTAAATTATTCCTTTGCCTATTATAAGTACTTTCCCATATGATAATAAAAATACTCGTAAATGTTGATTTTCAATTCAACCTATTTAGGCACTTTACAAATAGATTAGTTTGAAAATCGATAATTTATAAAGATGTGCCAATAGATTAATTAACCTAACCTAACTGACAGACTGGAACGCCATCAAATAGGAAATTTGACATATTAACTGATGGTTATATACAAACAAAAATTGTTACAATTGGTAAATTTTGAAAATATTATTGTGAGAAAGGGGTATTTATGTTTTTTGAGCTAAGTATCCGAACTCAAAACGATTGGAATATAAGTCAATTAAATATTTTATATGTTTTTAAATAATCAATAAATCGATTAACTTCAATATTGCAAGTAAAATCATAATTAATTTTATAGTTTTAAATGTAAACGCTTTTCAATAAAAACAATTATTAGTGGTAAACTTTAAAATAATTCTGTAAACATTACAATTAGATATCGTTATACAATTTTATTATTCAGTTATTTCAACGAAAATGACTAATTTATGTAGGCCTTATGAATACACTACTATTAATAAATAAACATTTCGTCACTATGAACATGGATTATTGAAATATCGTTTAATTGTTTTGAGTTATTGTGGGTCTAAAAATGTTTTTAAGTTTTCTAAGTCCAGAGAAAAGATCATTTTATTGTACATGGTGATAGTATAAAATTTTTAAGCATTTCATATTATGCACGTTTGATAAATACGAAGTTTACTAACAAGCCAAACATTATAAATATATAGATATTTCTCTAGATTCGGTAATATATAAAAACGTGCCACCGTGTAATTTAAATTGATATTTTTAACTTCTGGTAGATTCTGGTTCACTTAATACAAATAAAGTACATTCAAAATTATTATATAATACAGTATTATTCGTTTTTAATGGTTAGCTAAGTGTAAGAATAACATCCTTCAGTAACAAATTTTGAATTTTAATATTTTTAAAATATATTATAAAATTACAAGTTACATAAAAATTATTTTAAACATTACATATGCATTTTAAACAGCACGAAAAATATTGAATTATCTTAAAATACTAGCACAAAAAATAAATTCTCAAATTATTGAACAAGTTAATTTATTTCACTTCATAATTGGTATTTAAAGTCAAATATAATATGACACGTAATATCAACGATTAGTATCTTGTGTTATTTTTATAATCGAAATAAATTATTCATTAATTTGTACCACAAAACTAGTTTTCATAATAAAAAGTTTGAATTGCTAAAGGTTTTTGGAGAGTAAAAATGAATTAAAATTAATAATTTAATAAGTAAGTTAATGATTAAACAATAAAACAGTTAGCTATTATATTTAATATAGTTTATAAGCCGTTCAAATGGATAGATTTTTTAATTATTCTATTATTATTTCAGTTTATAATTTTAATATTAAAAAAAATTAACTAATAACTGTAATGTGCTAAATAAATAAATAATTTTTAAAACTAAGTTTTAAGACAGTGATAAGGGTCAAAAATTAATATACAGAATATATATAATAGAAGTGTACATAAAAGTTAAAAATGAATTAGGTAATGGGGTTTTATTATACGTAATATAGACTGTTGTGCGTACTAATAATAAATAGCGATAATGGATGTCTGTGTTTCCGTATTAAACGAACTGATTACTTTTAAATTAAGCTGTTTTCTAAATAAATATAATTGTATAGAGTTTTTTTGTAGTAGAAGTATATGAGTATATATATATATATATATATATATATATCATATTTAAAGTGGTTTGAAAACTGTACAATTTCATTCAGAACACAGATTGTTGACGTTGAATTTTTATTAAAAAATATATTATTTTACACGTTTATTTCGTAGGCTTATTAGTATTTGAAAACAATATGGTCTCAATAATATAATCGATTTATTCAATACCGGTGTTTGATTAAAAATATAAACAATTTTTTTCGCCTTAAGTTATGTTATTTTATGAAATACGATACAATTATTATTTTTTATTTGAGATGAATTTTTAATTTATATTTTTAGGCGTATTTCAACGTATTATTTTCATTTTCAACTAAAGTTTTAGAATATGGAAACTAAATTAATTTTAATATACACGTTAAAAAGTGTTTGAAGTTTATCTTTAGAAAATCTACAAAGGACTCGTGAACATCTTCGAGTTTTACAAAAATAATATTAATTATTTTTTATAAATCTAAATATAATTATGAAGAAATTGAAAATTTATAGTTTTATTTATTTTGTTTTTGTTTTAATTAACTTTGAACTAATTTGATTAATATTTTGTACTAAATATTATTTTAGCGAAAAAGAAATTCGTGATACAGGGAGCCATCAGCCATAGTTTTATTTAAATAATTTTTTAAATTATTTCAAGATAAACCTAGACTCTATCTCCAAAACAATTAATTTCTATTAATCTACATTGATATTTCTTCCTCCAATCAAAACTCTAGATTCTTGTCTGAACAAAATTCGTTTTGAAGATATCTTATTTTTATGAAAACTAATATTGTGTAGTTATAATGATATATTTGACATGCGCCAGTAGCTGATAAGAAGTTTAATTGTCCGTTAAACGTGTGTCACTTCAAAACAACCACGGCGTAAGTTTTTATTATATCTAATCATTAATCGAAAAAAGACGAAAATCAATTTTGATTTTGACTTTAAAAAAGTTCTTACGTGACGATTTTTGGAAAATATCGTTTGTTTAAGGGGTATTTTTTCGTATGTACGGCCGAGCCGTTTTCATTTAAATCCAAATGAAATTCACAGTAGGTTTTGTACCAAAAGTGTGGAAAATACGGTAAATATTCCTCGTGAAACGTGAATTAATTATTTACGTTATTTGTTAACTTATTATTGAATATTTTAAGGTATACAAATTTTACGGGATTGATATCATTGATTTGAAGTCGGAAATTGTCGAAATTACGGCTAGAAATTAATTGGTATAATTTAAATCGTAGTAGTAATAACTTAAAGCCGTTAAAAAAATACCGGAGAAAAAATAAACGACGAGTTACGTACAACGCGCTGATACTCGACAATAGGCCTTTTTTTATTTTAATACCATTACACGGTTAAAGTTTTGTATTTGTATATATTGTTGTGAAAGACGGGGCCAAAATATTTATCGGTAAAAGTCGGTTGTATATCGACGGGCACGTATATTATATTGCACCGTGTATATATTATACAACGCCCCTATAAAGGTTCGCCGTTTCGTTTCCTTTAGAGCGGGTCGTGCGCTAGAATTTTTATTCATAATCGGTCCAGACGCCGTTTGACGAGGCTATCGATGTTTTTAAACGCGAAATTGTAGGTAATTTTTTCTCAGTTCGAGTTTAGCGGTGAATGTAAGTAATTCCGTTTGCGAATAAACATTTCGTTTCCGACATTTTTTATTCTGTCTAATACCCGAAGTTCGAACGTCTAGTGTACAATTTAACTCTATTTTACGTATAACTATTTTACGGCCGTTCGTTAGAAATTCGCAAACGATATTTTATAACTGTATGTACTAACTGGTCGGTTTCGGAGAGAAATATAACGTAAGTTACAAATCACTGTTACTTATTGAGTAACTCGGTAGTATTTTAATTACGCCAGTAACATAAATGTCATTAAGGTATCCTTTCATGGTAATTATTCGAAAGAACGCGTTAATGTTTTTATACGATGCTCAGTATTGTATATTTTTGCTAATTTTCGTGTTCATCACGCATTTGTTTAGGTATTTAACTGCCCATATTTGATTTGTAATACTGAAAAACGCGTCGTGACAAATTGATAGAATTTAAAGAAAACGTAGGCGTAAGCCTATTTTGCCCGGAAATCATCCACAAAAACAAAGGATAAAGTTTAAAAGAAATATTTTTTCATCGTGTACAACAATATGGCATTCATGAAATCCGTTTTGTTTTTGTGTATTTAATTTAGATACCGAATACGGTACATAATTATAGAATTCTTTAATTTTTCATTAATGCATATATGTATTATTTATTCACTTAACGATTTTAATGATATTTATACAGCCCTATATTATTATTGTAATTATTATTTATACTAATAGTTATAGGTATAATTAAACACATTACCTCATTTTTATCCAACTTGCAACCAAAATCTTTCTGGTACGAATTACGAATTGTAGTTTTTTTTTTATTAAAAAACGGATTCATTAAAAACAATTATATCGTCATACTTTTCTGTCCTATAATTTTGATATATTGAACGTATTGGAGTTTCAAAAACTTTCGTTTTTAGTCATTAGCGATGGTACGCGAATGATCTGTAATACATGTGGGTGGCGCTACGAAGAAAAGTTTGAGAACCACTTACATAAAAAGTTTAAACGGCGTTTTTATAAATAATGTGGTATTCCATTTCGCCAAATTAATTAAAGGTACCACCCAAAATATAAACGGTTTTTATTTCTAAGTTTTCACCCCATTTTATATTGAATTTGGTTTATTATTATCCAATTTGATAATGTCTATTGTTCTTGAAATGTAAATAAATACTAATATATAACGATTAAATTATGTGTATATATATAATATTTATGGAATGTCCTTATTGTTAATGCATTAACGTTTTTAATTGTTTTGTAATTGTTTAACCGATAGAAAATATTTAATTCAGGTAAACATTATTGCATAATGAAATTCTTATTACCATCTTGCATCCGTGAGGCACATATTCGAGAAGAAATAATTGGAAGAAAAGCCCTTTAAACTTGTTTACGTGTTAATAAAAAATATGGTTTTTTTTTAAATCGTTTTGTGTACGGTTATATGTTTATGTGTATTAAGAACAGATTTATTATACGGAATTATTAATTTGTACCATAATTCTACTCCGATTGTTTATTTTAATGATACAATTTTGTAGTAACGAACATTATAAAATGCTGTCGTAAACGATTGTTTTCGTTCAGACGATAGTAATTTAATTATTTTCAACAAGAGATGCCAAAGCGTCGACTTGTTTGTAATAATTTGTACAAATTTAATTAACATTCGATCTAATATTATTTAACGCATCGAAGCGGTTAACGTCGTTTTATCGTTTATTTTTGTTCTACGTTCATTTATTTTTCTACGAGATGTACGTTTCTTTCGTCGTATAAAAGAAACTAAAAACGTAAAAAGATTTTTTTAATCACGACAACAATTGTGATGGATAATTTGGAATACGTCTACTTTACGCAAACTATAGACGAGAATGAAACATTATGTTCGAGTAAACACGCGGCAGAATAATCATTCGTCTGGTTCGATTTATCCACAATTCCCATGACGAATACTCAAAGTTTTATCGAAATATTTCGTACAACTGGCGAATTCTTATTTGAATATTTTATCATCCCGGATCGATTTTTAAATTATAATACCAGTTAAATATTTAATATAGTTAGTGATTCATTCGCCAATCATTACGTATTTGAATTATTATCGATTTAAAACAAACATACTCGATTATTGGTTTTACAATATTTTATAATTAGACGATTAACGATATTTCGTTAATATAATATATTTTATAATTGAAAAATTAACGATTTCGTAATTAATAAAGAACGTGTAAATAAAATTTGTTTAAGATTTCCGCGGACAATCCGAATTGAATAATATACGATTTCGCTAGGTTTTTACGGCGTAATTATGTTATTAATTAAAATAATAACGTTAATGATGCCCTATATATGTATGAGATATAGAGAGTATGGTTTTTAATAAATCGCCTCAGCATCATCGGCCGTATATAACAATGGCCATGGTAAGTGAGTGTTGAGTGGTCGGTGTGCGATTGTTATGCAAATATCTGCGACGGGTAAATCAACAGCCGTGTCGGTCGACACCCAACCACGCTTCTAAAAAAAAGAGGGGTCACCACGACTTTTATACCGCTTCAGTGGTCGCAAAAGAGTTTGGATAACCCGGTTGAATTATTATCATTATTATGCCTTGTATCCGTGACCTCCAACCCAATTATGGTTCCCCCTTCATCACCCTAATCGCCCACAAGAACCGTATGATTATGCATACTGGGCAGTTGTATAAGTGACGAAAACTTTCGGACCTATAATATATTACTTAGTTGTTTTGTTTAAGTACTACGTTGATATTTGATTATATTTAAGATGACCGTCCAAAATATATTTACAAATACACCTCCGAATAAAAGTTTTTTTTTAAAAATATATAGAAAAATTGTAATACAAATAAACGTTATTGTAATTAGACTCACGAGAGTAAGTTCCTCTTCAATACAAAATATAAAAGTTTGAGAAAAAGAAGTCCAGTCAATTTCGTCTAAGGTAGTTCTAATCAATTATCTGATGGTTGTTAAGAATTTTTCAGACAATTTGTAGCATAAGATCAAAAGCTCGAATATTTCTTCAAAATTGACAAATCACGAACGATTCAAATTAACTTAATGAATACATATGTCGCTTAACGACAATTGATTTTAATTTAATAATGATGAAAAAGAAAATAGAATTTTCTACGATTGGTTATTTTAAAATAATGAAAATTAAATGGCAGATGGAACATTTCGAACCGTACTAAAATTAATTTTGCGATTGTACACGCCCGTCAAAAAGTAATACAATAATAATTTATTTGTTTATATTTTAATGACTAACTGTCAAAATGATCGTATACCAAAACGTAAAATGCTTTAAATCACTCGCACTAGGAGATCTGAATGCTATCGTTGTTGACTTCGAGCATTTATTCATTTTCTAGTTTTTGACCCTTCTTAACGCGCATCATTTCTCTTTACGAAATTTAGGACAAGAAAGTAAATATTTACGGCACACGTAGGTTTTGTGTTTAACTATTTATAAATTAAGGCGAAATAAATAATAACTTTTTATTGTATTATTTAATTCACTTTTTCAAAAATTATAAATAACAATAGTATAGAAAACAATATTATTTTGTACCTGATTATAAAAACAAATAAACAATAAAACATCTTTTCGGAAAATAATAATTTTCAACCTATTTTTGTATTATTCGAATATATTTTTTATCCTTATACTGACATAAATTGCATAACCATATATCTCGTGTTTTACTGTGCTCATTTTTTTATGACTATTTAACGCTTAAATGAATTATCATAATTAACTAATCGTAAATTATTCGATTTTAAATTCAGACCGTATTTATTTATTAAAATAATCGTTGAATCGAAAATAATACGAATGTCTCATTTTTAAATTTACGAAATATTTAAATGAATGTACAAATAAAATAAACACCGTTCGTCCGTATAATTTTATATTATATTTGTAGTACTTTTTAATTGTTATTCACGTTAAATCGTCTACACGTGTGCGCTTCTACGCAGCGTCAGTTGCCAATTACATTTCAAATTTGTAAATTAAAAGGTAAAAGATAGTTATTAAAAATTAGCGCGAATATTGCGATTTTTAAAAATATATTTAATAGCGTATACTTTGAAAAATGATTTAAAGTTAAATTGGAGGAATGTTGTTGGGAGAATAGATTTTTGATGGATCGAATGTCAACAACAACGAGGAACACATCAAAAAAATGTAGAAAAATACCATGAGATAATTAAGAAGAATATCGTACGACAATAATTTTATAATCGTAACTATAATATATACGTAAATTATATACGTAAACTTCTTTTATTTGTATTGAATTCATATTTTATTTTGTATTATCGAAGAAGTAATTTTGTATTACCTAAACGTATATATATATATATATATATATGTATATACATTCTGTTTTTGGAAAAAAAAATGTTTTATTTGAAGATATTTAGACGTGAAACCGGATTAATTCTGGAGCGTATCGTTATTATCCGACAAATAATATGGAAATACGTGGAAACTATTGTTTTACATAGAGTTAATTTATTACGATTAAACAATGATCAGGCTATAAAAAAACGTTTCGAACAAGATTTATTTTTACTATTGTTTTGTAATTTATTTCGGGACCCGTGGGAGAAATTTAGTCAAACGAAATGCTTGTGATCGAATTTCTCATAGCCGACTAAAATAATTCCGATGAATTTCTGTTCATGTTATAATGCGTGATCAATTATATTCGCTAAACATATTACGTTAAACTAAATATTCGAAACGCTACTTGGAAATTTACATAGGAAAAAAATTTATATATCAATTATTCGTTGGTAAAAGGGACATACAGTTTTGAATAGCTTTTGACGAAAAAGTTCCTTTAAAGTCAACAAAGAAATATTTTGTCGGAGTCGAGGGTGTATACCTAACCTAATTTGCCTTCATTACCGAATGTTTAAACGTTTTTTCATTGAGTAGCGTTCACATAAAACGTCTTTATGTACAGATTAATATTTTATTTTATTATATAAAAATGTACACGTTTTACACGCATAATGCATTCTTAGAAATGTCGAGTATAATTAATTTCGTTTAATTGTCGAAATAGACTTATGTATTACAAGTATGTATTAAAGTGAAAGGAATTTTAACTTAAAAATAGTGTATTCTATAACATTTGTAACTTACTTCAATTCTCTTCAAAATAATTCTCAACATTCGTTTAATGTGTCGATACATTTTTTAAATGCCTTTTTTTACATGCATTTTAGCATTTCTTCCACTTCTTTCACATTAGAAAATCGCTTTCTTTAACGAATTTTTTTATTCGTGGAAATAAAACAAAAATTTTCATTATTAAGTTAATGGAAAGATGAGAAAGTTAACTTTACATCATCATAAATGATCTCCGTGTATCGGCTTTAGAATTTTTCTGACATTTTCGTCTGTTTGACTAACAGAAGATTGTCATGAACGAGGTTGATCTTTGAGTGAAAGCTGCATCAAAAAATTAATTGTATCCAAATACTTCACAATTTTATGATAAGTAATATAACAAATTTTTTTTTTTATGGAAAAATTTGATTTTTGACTTTTTAATAAAATAGTAAATTCGTAAAAATAATAATTATACATATTTAAATAAAAAATGAAATATATTTTAATAATTAAATCGTCTTTTAGACACAGCGTTCGTATAAATTGTATAATTGTTTTTAGATTATTTTTATACAAAATAGTTCTGTGAAAAATACATAAAATTCGAGAAAAAGTTTTTAAAATACATATTCTGAGATACAAGTTAAACTAATTCGTAAATTAGTATTCGAAAATAAATAAACATGCATAAATAATTTTATTAAAATAAACACAAAAACTTTACGTAACGAATAATTTCGTCCTTTTTATTTTCGTAATAGACAAATTTTAATTTTAAGTTAATCAACAATGTAGATTCGTTAATTCGGTTTAGTATCGTTATATATATATAAAACAATTTTGTTGGAAATATATAAATTATTGTTTTTTCGGAGTAACTCGATGCAAAAATTATTTTCCATTGAAATGTGTGCGTTAATTTCTAATATTGTAATTTTATTGCAATATGATGCCCACATATACATCTTGTAACGTATAAAATTTAATTTAGGAAAAGGATATATGTAAATTGTACTTAATAATAAGTGTTAAATTTTTACCCATTGGTTTAAAAAGTTGTTATAACCCATTTGTATAAGATTATCGATGAAGTGTATGGATACAGAGGGCGGTGTTTATACAAATTGTAATACTCGATAATAAATTTGAAAAATTCGACGCAATACGGTTGATGCGTAAATGTTAAACGTGATGAATATTTCATGAACTAGTGAAAAATAGACTACCACGTTAGATGCGTATGACGTATTTTTATTGTTTATTTTAAAAATATATGCTACGTATAATACAAATATGTGCATATGTGTGTGTGTGTGTGTGTGTGCGTGCTTAATGTGTATAAAATATTGGTATAGAGTAAAAAAAAAACAAAATACGATGTCTTATTATTATATGTCTAAATTTCAAAGATTAATGGTATTATAGATAGAATTATTAATATTTAACATAATTCATTGACATCGAACTTAAAAATAGACGTTTTAAGTTAAATCGTGAAAGAGCATACATCGCGATTTTAGAAACAAAATATATATATAATATGTATACATTAGTGTATTTACAGGAAGGATATGGGAAATAGATTCCCATTAGTTTTTTTGAATGCCACTTATAAACTCATTCTAAAAGAAAATTTTAAAAATTATTTGAATCATTAATATCGATATTACTTGTTTTCTGAAAATCGGATGACCCAATTGCCGACAATTACTAATATCCAATACCCAACAGCACAATAATGGCTTTTGCAGATTTCCTTTTTATTAATCAAACACTATCGTCGCAGATTTATTTAATATACTCGATAAAATTATTAAGAATCAATCACTACTTATTTTTTGTCATCGTGATATCGTTTAATATTATGTTATAATTTTGTATTATTATTTGAGTTATTACCTGTGCAATATTTTATTTTCTCTATTTTAAAGTTTTAGCCTTAAATTTATATACTTTGAAAAAGTAAATGTTTATTAAATTAAAGGTAGCGTGCCGCCGACGCTGTGTTGGATTAAATGGATTACATCATTTAAACAGAGATATTTAGGTTAAATTATTACATTATAAAATAATAATTGTTGTCATATTTTTTAGTGTTGTTAGAAAAACAAAAAAATGTTGGTAAATAAAATGTTTAATTTTAAAATTACAAATTGTACTGATTTTTAAACATAAAATACTTAGAAATATCGAAAGTTAAAAATTCCATATTTATCCCAAACTATATCTAATTTATAAAAATATTTTTATGTATGTGTTACACCAAAATAAATTACTAGTAAAATGTCTTGTGTGACGCGGATTTATATTTAACATTATAAGTTGTCGCAAAATAAATGGTTCTTTAAAAAATTTCGACATGTCGAAAATGTTTCTAGTTTTTCGTTGCTATTTATATTTATCCTGTTTACTTATTTTTGCTTTAATTATTGATGATATACTTGTACGTGTGCCTATGTGATATTTGACATAGATGAAATAGTAACTGGCTAAGTACTACATAATCGAATTGTAATGATATCCACAGATATCATAATTATAAGAACTAATACTAAAATCATATTCCGATGTAATAATGTATTGAAAAAGGTCATTTTAATAAATATTAAAACGATACTTGAGCTTTTCGGAATACCGACCATATTTTAATAAAATATCGACAATAATCTAAATTCCGCGATAACCACAGAATTAACACATTCTATTTATATAAAAAAGTTTAAAATAATTTCACTGCTATATAAAAGATATATAATGCTAATGGGCATAAATCAGATTAACACGTGTTCCTTATTAAGCAAATAGAAAAATATCGAAAAACAATATATCCGGTAGACCACGATAATTACAATCAATATACGATAAACGCAAAACATAATACGCCGATTTTGATGAAATTTAATATGAGCCGGCCGCCACCTCACAATAGTACGGCCGGACAGAAATTACACCCTAGCGTCAGTCAGTCATTCATCAGACAGGCCGGTAAGCCATTAGACCACCTGCTCTCCATACAGTCAGTCAGTGGAACACTGGATGACGTCTGTCTCTTCACGGGGACAGACATCTCTCATCTTCAATAAAATGTAAGTCCAGTCGCGAGTCATCAGGTAGCAAAAGTCGATATTCAGAGGATCAAGGACTGTTCCCTACACCATGATTTCTGTGTCTCGACTCGTTCTTATTGTTGGTGAATTTGTATAAGCGAACCCACCGTCCCAACCTTTTTTCTCAATCAATTTTATAAGTACTTCTTTTTCATCTTTTAAATTCATTCAAATCGATTAGACCGGACGGGTAAGTGATTTGATAATCAATAATAACATTTCTAAATAATTTTCGAACTCACGATCTCGAAACCAAATCTACGTAATAACTCATTAAAAATTAAACAGGCCTCCTACTCATACCTAACACCTTTATATGGGTAGTTCAGTGTTTTCCCCTTTTTCTTTTTGTTTCTTTTTATTTTTAAGTTATTATAGACTTTAAATCAAAAATATGGTGTCGTAGCTGAAACACAAGTATACGCCTGTTTACCGCCGGAACAGGTCCTACGGCGCGGTTGCCTGCTCTCCTACTCGTGACGTATACGTTGAACGTTCGATGTCAAAACGTAAATATTTGGTACAGTTCCTCGTTGCCGATATACGTTACTGTGAAGTTGTACACGTAGACACGACTTACAGGCGTCATTCGCTGCAGGACCAGACACTCCCCGGCGTTCATGACGAATACGATCGGCTGTGTTACTGGTCATCTCGCCATTGACCGTAGTTTACGTAAACTTGATTATTGACGGCATCTTGTAAAAGATCGGACACAGCCGAGAAAAACTATGCACGGCGAGGAGTTAATTGCATTAATACGATGACGAATTGGAAAAATGCACACACATATAACGACGCGACTCAATACGTTCTTGAGAGATTTCGCGTACACACAATCTTCGCGAATTAGAACGCGTCCGGAATAATTGTACAGCGAATTAGACTTTAAAAAAAACGAGCCTCACGTCGACTGCATGACACAAATAATTTCGAATAATATAAGAAAGAACGATACACATATGACGACAGGATGCAAAATATCGCGAGATTCGGGTGAACATTGAGAGAACACAATGCGTTCGTGATAAATATGCGATGCAAATAGGCGCCAAAAGAGAAGTGTAGTATTTAAAATAGTTTACGCGCGTGTTATTAGTATAAATAAATTAAATTCGATAAACAATAGTAAAAAAGGACAAACTATCGTTCATAGTGTTATTATCGACAGTGGGAAATTCAAATTTCAAATATAAAACAGCCGAACTTAAAATGCGTTAAGAACATTTTCAACTCCAGTCACCAATACGGGTGACTTAAACGCTTTTACGATTTTCACCGATAAAGACGTCATTAGTTTGAAGTCGTTGTTTTAGAAATCTTAAGGGTCTTTGGCAAATAAACACAAGAGCACGCTGCGTGAATTAATCTATGGGCGCTATTTAAATGTGAAAAATATTGTTGAAGAAAACTTCGAAAGAATCGTCTTTTTAACACTTTAAAGAATTATAATATAATGATTACTGTAATCACACTCGTTGTAACAATTCGAGCTCTGGAGACGAAGGTGCCGATTGTCGTTTAAATGGGACGAAATCGCTCAACTCGTTATCGTTATTTGATGCTAACAAATAGGGCGACTAAAATATTCTATAAATATTTGCCAAATAAGAATAATAATAATCTACGCAACGATCATTAGGATTTTGTGCATATTAATGATTGAAAGAGTGTTCGCATTTTGAAGAATATTCACCAAACTTACGTGTTCCATAAAAGTTTAGTAAGGTTTATGATTGGTAATTTATAACGATTTATAACTTTAAAAGTAGGACTGCGGATTTAATGCACTAAAAAACTGTTAAATATGCGTGCAATTTAATTTGCTAAAATACGCTCTTGAAAAACAAATACTGATTACGGAAATTAATTCAAAAATTATTCGTAAATAATAACGATTTATAATTTTTAATTTGTTTAAATAAACATATTGAATGAAGTTTTATTCGAATGCAAATCACAAGAACCGTGTGAAACCATAGACGACTTTCCGACACGCACAACTCGACTTATGTAACAATATGGAAAGTGATAACGGATTGATCAAAAAGTGTTAAATAATGTTTTATTAAGTCTTGAAACCTCAAATATGGTACATACATTTTCATGGCAGAACTTATTGTTGTGAACAAAAGCCACGCAAACAAGTTGAATATCTACCTCAGGATTATACATAGTCTTATATAAGCATTCAGTTCCCGAATTATAATGTTTTAATTATTTTCAAACAATTTGAATCATCGGTTATTCGTTTTTTCATTTTGTGTCATATCAGATTTCAGTAATTTAAGATGCGGTATAGATTCCTTTTGCCAATATTTATTTCGATTAGAAATATTGATTTCAAATATCCATATTTATATTTATTGTTTATGGTATACTTCTTTCAGTTTCTTATGATTCGAAATCAGTTTCAAGCTCCAACATTAATAATTTTTTCAATTCGAATTAATGTCATTATTAATACCTATTTAATACTTAGATAAACGTTTCGTTTCATATATTTCGAAACCTTTTTTTTATTATAGTCACTAAGTGAATACGCAGTATATGATTTTTGTAATCAGTTCACTATGGCGTTGTATATTTTCAATTTGTTAGTGTCTAAAATATCTTTTTTAGACACGAAAATTCCCCATCCCTTTTTGCTTAATTTTCATGGGGGGTTTTACCTGAGATTATTCATTTACGTAGAAAATACGTGGAATAAGCACCATTTTTACCGAAATACCAAATAACTTGTTTTTGAAAATTTGGTGTTTACCGCGTTTCTCTTTAGGGTATAGTGTACAATTTTGCTATATATCAATACATAGTTAAGAAACTTTCGGATACTATATAATGATTACGATGTATTAATATATGTGTGTGTGTGTGCGCATACAATGTATTACAACAAAGTCAATGAAAATAATAACAAATTACTTTGGAAAATAAACATTTTTAATGGCCCACTATGTATAAATTATAACGCATATTAAGACTGACATATACAGGGTGTATAAATTATGATAAATTTTGCGATAGGTTAAACGAAGGCATACGTTAAAATTTAAATCTGCAGGCATGTTGATGCAGCCAACATGAACTATTTAGTAGAGGCTAAGATATATAGTATATTTAATATTATACTAATATAATTTATTAATATATACGTCCCTTATTCCCTTACTATGGGTCAGATATTGTATATGCTCGGGCAATATTCTAAAATCGTCAATCGCTATTAGAAAACGAGGTATTAATAATCGTCAGAAATGGACTAGTTAAAGAAAAAAATTAATCTTTATGTGTACGCGTCTAATTTTGTTTTAAAAGCGTTTTGAATTTAAAAAATCGAGTAAAAGGAACACATATTCTGAGAATACTCATCTCTGTTTTGTTATTTCTTTAATCAAAATTTGAAACGCGTATATACATTGGATCGATAATGAATATGCTAATATTATATAACTTGCAGAAAAATGTTTTGCTGAACTTATCAAAGAAAAAGGCGAGAAACATAACAAAATAACCGCGACAACAACAAATTAAAAATGGAGAATAATAATAATTCACCATAATAAAAAGTTTTAAAAAAATGTGAAAATCGTCAGATAAAATATGAGTTTTGTTTATTACAAAGAAAAACCAAAAAAATCGTTATTATTGTAATAATATTCTACATATTTTTACTTCAACATATGCATATATATATATATATATATATATATATATTTAATTATTATAAATATTGATTCAAAAATATATTGAAAAATCAAATGGGATGTAAGTAATGATTATGGTTTATTAGAATGAATTTTTTTATATTTCAATAATACTTAATGACGATAATCGTACAAAAAACGAAAATAGAATACTTGTAAATATATTAACACATGCTATATGTAATATATAACGACGCATATAGTGGGACAAACAAACACTACATTTTTAAACCCCGGCAGTGTATTTCTGTACTACGTTATAGGTCTTCAATGCGATAATTCGATTATTGGATAACTATTAAGAAATTTGATATTTTTCCAATACATCGTGAAATTAATAACAACTTTTTTATGTTCCGTTCCTACGAAATTAAACTCGTATATTTCTTAAATATACAGTAAATGTATAAATTGTTTATAATTATTCGTTTACGTACAACAGTAGTACAATCTAACCGTATGTATACATTTTCTCATATTAATTTACCTAACATACATCAATCAAATGTATGAGTCAGCGTTATGAAGTATTTTAGTATTTTGCTAGTGTTGAACACATTTTCAAATACATTTAACTTGAGTGTGCAATGACTTTTATTTTAAATTCAATTTGCTGGAATTTAATACAACAAAGATTGTATACATTTAATATTTAAAATCCTTTTAGAATTAATATTATAATTTTACAAACACTGACAATCAAACTATCAACTGATATTAGTCAACATTTTGCTAATTAAGTTATTTTTATTTTACTTCATCAATCATCACAACGTTAATAGTTTTATTAACTAGTATAGTAGTCATATTGACTACCTTGTACAAAACAGCTAGCATCAATAATGTACATTAATGCTAGTTGGTCATCTACTAATATACTATATATATATATATAAATATATATATATCTGTAATAGTTTGGAAATTGTCGATAATAACAACGCGATGATTGTTGGTGCATTCTGCTAAAATAGAGCCCTGTTTCCGGTCAGAATTGATCGGTGTGTAATTACGGAAAGTTTGAATGCCAACGGAAATACGGCGATCAATTACAAATCGATTTGTAATGCTTCATAAATTTGTGGGATTTGTTTTCAGTGATATAGATTCTCCTAATTTGTTTCTCGCGTTTTATTTACCTTAATCCAACGAGTTCTTTTAACATTGCCAGCAAACTATTCTGCGAAGATTACGATAACGATGTCATCGGTTATTTATATCCATCATGACGTTAAATTGTTTATTTATTTTAAGATTCCGATTACGGCATGCTGTAGCGACTCGTTATTTGAAACTTTAAAGCGTTTCGCACTTAAATGTTTTTAGCTTCAGCTAAAATATCTAATAGCCTGTGAAATATTAAAAATAATTCTCTTTTTAAAAATGTGTTTTCCATCGTTACGAAAACGAGTCTAAAAACACTATTATCAACATTCCCGACTTAGGATTATATATGTTACGAAACATGGAATTAAGTTGATTTTTTCTTTTACGTATCTTGTTGTTTATAATGTTAATTCAAATAATACACATACGTAGAATATACGATAATATATGTTCATTTTAATTTATTTAACATTAAACGTAACGCGTTCAAGTTTCGTATATGTTCATTTATTTACCATGTCAACTGTTAGTGAACTAAATTAAACGCATTTATTTGTATAGTAATAATTAATGACCAAAGGGTCGGAAGTCTTACAGATTATAATATATACGTACATGGTTAATAATAATATCTTAATTATGAAACAGCAGTGTAGATATTATAGATTATGAGTATTTCGTAGTGATATACGGTAGAATTTTTAGGATTTCTGATGGCTAGACAAATCGAATTAATCGCTTAATAACATTTTATAATGACAATTGTCATAAATTAACGTTTTACAAATATTGTTTGAAATGTTTTATAAATAAATTAATAAATATATATATATATATTTTAAAATAATCAAAATGTAATATATAATTATTTCACTAATACATAACTTACATAGTAAATCGAACTAAGGTTAAACTTAGAAAATACATCGTCAAGAAATAAATAAACGCATTCTATGAATAAATCGATATTTGAAAATTATAGTCGATCCTCTGAAATGTTTCTCTGTATTTTTATTTTCACGAAATACCTAATTTTTTTAAATGTATTTTTCGGTATTTTTATTGATTATAAAATATAGTCTTTCTTAGGTGAAAGTTGTCGCAAGATCAATGGTTACACACGACCAATCGTCTATGAATAACAAACAGTTTTCCTAATATGTCACTGTTATAAGAAAAAAGTAAAAGTATTATCATCGTTATTAACATATTTGTATTAATAATTTCAGCACAATATATGTATGGTTCGCTTTACCCTTATTTTAAACTGTAAGAATTTGTGCATATTTGTCTTTAATAATTTTATACGTTTTCGGGCATTTTATAATTATACGTAATTAAAATAATTTTATCTTACATGAAACATAAACGTATCATTATAAAAGGCCAAGTTCTTATTAGATCGTTAATGGAGTGTAAATTTAATACATTACCGAAATGAACTATGCGAGTGCGTCAAACTACCTAAGTTTGACAATGAGTCGATTTGGTGTTCAAAAGTCTTTTCAGTGGTAATTTATTCGTTTTTATTTTATCTAGTTTAAATTTAATTAAATTAATTAAATGTTTTAATATTTAATAATATACTGATTTACGCTATAAGTTTTCATTATTATCGTATTCTAATTAAACAAATGGAAACAATAAAGTTTTCTTTCATATTTCAAACTATGTTTATAATTATGCACCGTTAAATAATACGTAATAATTAAAATTTTTATATTTGTATTACATCAAATCGGTGTAATGAGTTGTTTATTGTTGCCGAAAATAGATGTTTATAATATATATATCGAAAAAATATAAACCATGTTCTTTTAGCATTGAGTGATTAAACTTACTTATTCGTTAATCGTAATGAAAAGTAAACTGTTTTTAAAATCGATTTTGATACACTTTTAAAAAATATTTCTTAGGTTTTTGTATGCTAAATTCGAATAATAGGTATTCTTATCTTTAATTGTTTAACATGAGAAATAGGTCTCTGAACTTTTATAATTCTATCTGCTCTAAATATCAATTTTGGTTATTTCTTAGATAATTGTTTTTAGGTTACCAGTATTCTAGGTATTTTAGGTTACCAGTATGGTTGAGATCCTTTAAGAATTGAAAAGTTAGCTTTTGTTTGTTACCAGTATTAATAGTCAAAATTTAATAACAATTTTTTATTGTAATTAAAAATTAATTTTAATTCTTCTCATTATTAAATTTTATTTTATGGTTCAAATTAATCGAGTTAAAAAATTTCAATTTTAATCGTACGCAAATATGAAATGGTCGTGAAATTACTGAGATCTTTATTCATAATGGACAAGGTAGTAATTTAACGAAATTCGATCTATAATACCAACAATTAATGTTTTTGTAGGTGTAATGCATAAAATACGTAATTAATTATATAAAAATTTGTGTTGTTGGGCTGTTAACGTCATCTAACATTTACTCAATCTATTATATATAAATACACATATATATATATGAATTAACCATTATTCATAATTTTATTTTCTAAGAATACGTTTGAAGTTAACATGAACCTAAAATTTTAGTTTTTTCGTCCCTCATATACATGACACTTCAAGTTCAACAATTCACAATTTCAGATTAGATTTATTAGAAATAGTATATATTTAATTAAAAACAAGAATCGAATAATAGAAATGAACGTTAATATAAACCTTAAAGTTTATAGTAAAAAGAACGAATCAAAATAATTATTTTTGCAAAATCAATTTTGTTGATGAATTGTTTACATCATACCAACAAATATACTCTAAACATGGATTATGAATTTAATATTTAATATTGAGGCAATGTGTTTCTTTTTGTTGAAAAAATCTCATACATTAAAATGTTGTGAAAAAAATATTATGTCGTTATAAACTAATTAAAGTATCTAATGTACAAAGCTGGATATTAAGAAGTTGAAAGTTATAATTAAGTTGATTCTAATTAACTCGTAGGTATTTTTAAATTTAACTTTTAATTTATGTTACTTTTTTGGATATTATGTTTTAATTTCAAAATAGTTTTACACGAGCTTTTTAACAGTGAATTTGATTTAGGTAATAGAAAATACTCTATACAAAATTATTTTTACTTATGACAAAAATTTTTATTTACAAATAAACTAATATTACTAAATAGTAGGTATTGAAATCTCGTCTCTTTTTTCATGTTAAAAATGTCAAAATTTTAATTTTTTAAAGTTTGCTTTTTAATTTTTTAAAATCTACAAAAAAAATATTTATAGAAATATATCATTCAACTTAGATTATTTATGTCAATTTAACTTAACGTGATAATGAAATAAGTTGAACTCACAGCTTTGCTAATTATTATAATACCAATAGAAAAAGTTAATTACAAAATAGAAATAGTTGAATACAATTTTAACATTAAAAAATGTGAAATAATCAAACTAAATTCAGAGAAATGTGCATAATAAAACAAACAACAAATTTTAATTTTTTTTTGTAGTTTTTGTTTCTGATAATTTCGAATAACGGTTTCGATTATATTTTGATTCTGAGGTTTATGCAAGATTTTAGTTCCCAATATATGTGAAATTGAAATGGTTTAAATTAAGTTCCCTCGAGAAATAACGCTAAGTGTCAAATAATAATAGTATAGCATAACACTGAACTAAAAGAACATCTGAGAATACATTCGTTTGAATATGATAAAGGCATAGAGAAAGTATTTATGGCAAGGTTAATATTTTTCTTTTTTTTTAGATAGTTGGTGCTTACATTTTTACGAAAAAATCAACGTTAAATTAAAAGTTATGGCTTTCAGTGCACGTTCACTCCAGAAATATACTTTTTATATCTTTTGTCCTGCAATATAATATAGATATCTGGGTGTCAACACAATGTAAAATATTTTCGACTTTAAGTGCGAATTTAGAGCTCAGGGCTATTTATAGGGGCAGAGAAACAGGTTTGTAACAATAAATTTCTTATAATGCATCATTTATTACAGTTACCATAGTTCTATATGAATAAATGTTCTCAAAATATTAGCTGTAGTTTAGACTCGGTCTTACAAAGAATACTTTAAAATATATTTGGAATACGAATTCAAATATATACTCCTAGAAGAAAAATATTTGATGTACGTGTGTTTAAATACATTTAGAAATATTTTTTAAACAGATATTCAAAAAATGTAAAAAGTAGTTTTTAATAAATAATCATAAAATTGTTGTTTATATTTACTGAAAAATATATACGTCTATTAAACAAGTTGAGAAATATATTAAAAAACCAAAATTATCCAAAGCTATATAATACCATGTTAACAAGAACAAATATAGAACTTATAGTCGGTCAACATATTTGTACTTAAATTTTCAACGAGCTTTTAATTGATAAAAATTATATAAATTTCGATCGAAATTTATTATTTTTACATCGATGCGTTTTCTTTCTGTAGAAGGAATGTTAGGATGAGCATGACATACACGTGTCAGGTAGTAAATGGTATCGAATTGGTATTTTGTTCGTCAAGTTTTTGTAATATTTTAATAGTTATCTGAAGCTAAATAAACAGGAAAAATCAAATTTGTTTTAAAAGGGATTAGTAACATTGTCAACATACTTCCGTTTTGGGTATGAATAATTGTTGTAATTTTTCAGGAACCCAATATGTTTTACTCATGTTTACATACATACATAATATTTTGATAAAATTGATTAATTATAATAAATTGTGAGTGTCGCTCAGAATCGTATTTCGAACACAATGATCTATCGTTACTTACAAATTTAAAACTATAATATAATTTTAAAACCATCGTTTAAGTTTCCCACTTGAACTGATATCCACAACATCCACAGTTCACCGTGTTTTTTTTTAAATTAGAAATTTCGTTAATTTTTTTATCATACATATATATTTTGTTCACTCTGAATAAAACAGTTACGTTAACTTCGATTTTAAAACAGCATTACGTTAATAGTAAAATATTATGTGTAAACTGCAATACACGAGTGTATAATATTCAGATTAATATGTTTGACCCTTAATGGGGTTAAATGTATATTTTCTTAGACGAATATTTTGAAAAACGAAAAAAACACTTCTGTTTAATAATTCAAAGAGAATGTGCATAACATATAAAACAAACTTTTATTTAGAATAAAAGAAAATAAAAGAAAAATTTCATTATGAGCGTGGCGTTCTGTTTGACGTGAACTTATTACAAAAACATTAACGTAGTACTGTCTTTAAACTGTCTGCGAAATACTTCGTATCATTACGGACTTCATCGTAGACATAGTATTTAAAGTAGCAACTCTTAAAACAATGTAAGGCGAATACAAATCTCGGAAATATTTAAATACATATTTGATATTTGTGTGTAACGACCATAGTCTGACAGGTTGGGACTTGATATTCGTGTTGAATGAGATACTTCAAAAATAAATTAATGTATACACTTGGGTTAAATACGTCGTACTTAAAATAAACGTTAGAAAACCTCTGAAAAATTGTATTTTTTTAAAGTTTTATTTTTTAACGTAAATTGTTCGAACATTAATAAACATGATTTTAGCATTTTACAACTTGTCATAAAAAAATTGCCGACTAAACTTATATCTCTCACGAACTCATTAAGGATTGTCGTAAACCTTGAACTTAAGTAAAAAAGACGCTAAGCACGTTTATGGTACATTGACGCATAAAAAGTAAGAATATGCGTGGAATAATAACGGTGTGAACCATTTAAGAGAACTATAATTTAATTTGTCAAAGACGAAGAAATAGGCACTGACGATTTACCGGAAAGATTTAATTATAAATAATTACATTTGTTTTTCCATTAAAATCAGCGAATGTCGAGGGGCCATTTTTGATAAATAAAACCTACTAATTGGTGACTAGAAGTCGTCGAAAGTTGAATATAAATACATAAACACATATAATATTATATACATAATATTTAGTTAACATATAATAAAAATAATAATAATATCTCGTACATAAATATTTAGTGCAATTTAGATTTCAAGGAAGAATTCATGTTATTAGGTTTTAAGTTTTATTCAATTAAGAAACACTTCCTAGGTAACTGGTTTTATTTATTTTTTAGTTAGAAGATAAAAATAAAGATTACTCACCTTCGCAAAAATCTCGTAAAATAATTTTTATATATATATATTGCAGTGCATTATTGTAAATTTTAATTTGCAATATACACTTTGAATTAATGTAAGTTAAAATACATATTAATAATAATAAAATTTCAAAAAAGGCGAAGATAATATTTTAACTCGACGCATTTTAAAATATACGTATATATTCATAACGTATTTATTTTATATATTCAGATAGTTTCGATTTTTGACAAATCAATTTGAATTATCAAATAATAATAAATTTAAAAAGATAAGACTATTATCTCTAACAAAAATTGTTAAATTAATAAATCAAACTTGAATATGGTTATAGCAACAGAATTATAAATATGAACGTCGATTTTTAAAAGCTTATCTTTATTTTCGAATAGGGTATTCCGATGGAATTTATCGGTAGTTTGCGTACGTTATATGTATAAAACGAAAAAAATAAAAAACAGCAAATAAAAAAAGAATAAAACTTTTATAGTTAAAACTTTTTATCAAGATTTACAACCATAAAAATTACGTTTTATTTATAAAAATACAACTCGAGTCGTAACAGGATACTATACGTGATAAATTTATTTTAACTATGTAAATATCGACACAGATATTTTATTATGACGTATTATTATTAATAGTCTCGAAACATTCTCATCGTATTATAAATTACGATATGACTCTAGGAATAATAATTTCACTAAACATATTTTCAACGGTAACTTTTATATTACGTAATATAAATACATATATTTTGTTCCAAATTTAAGTAATTTATAATTTTTAAGGTCGGTATTTATTTTACGAACGTATAGCCGTATCATATTGCTAAGAAATGAATCTATGTCTCCAATAAATTCACTTCAGACATCAAAATGTTAAATAATGGATTTTTTACTTTTTTATACAACGCTCACTTCCATCTAGGATGTGTACTGTTTTTGCTTTATGGTGGAATACTCGATTACAATACAATTTATCGACAGTGTTTAGGTTTTTGGGTTATAGGGATATAAAATATAAAAATCGGACGTGTAATATCGCTAGAAATGATTAAATACAACACATTATGGTTAAATAATAACGATTTATATTATTCCAAATTATTTCATGTACAATAATAAACAGAATATAAACAATTATCGTTCAAATCAGTAAATTCGTATAAGTGATATATCGTTTATCTTTTTTATATATTTACGTAAATATTACGATAGTTTTATTTGATTAACGGATGCCTGGTTCTATGAATTAAGCCTTATTTACGTGGTAAGTTTTGTGTAGTTGAACATTTGTTTAGTCTAATATTGACTTTTGTTCGATCAATTCGTTCAAATATTTAAAGCCCGTTATTTATTTATCGTTCAATATAAATACGTTGACAACTATGTCATAAAAACCAATTAATAAAGAGTCTATTAAAAATATATTACTGATAATTTCAGATAGTAACATATTTATTACTATAATTAAATGATTTTTCCAAATTATCGCACAATTATTGGAAATAATGTGGCCCACGTGCTTGACTAACAACCCATTTAATTGTAGTTTATTAATTTTCTTATAATTTCCCGTATACGTAATTTTGAGCGAAAACTTGTTAAAGAAATTAAACGAATAAATGCATTTATATGCCTGAAAATATTATTCTAAACTAAATGATCATAACAATATTTAAAACAAAAATCTTAAACGGAAGAAGAAAAAAATTAAACCGGGTAAAAAATTCAAAATCGAAAGCATAATATTATCATTTTTTTTTACCTACGCATAAAACTGATAATCAAAATCGTCTTATAGTACTAAATAGTCGAAAAACAATAATCGAAATAAAAACTAAAATATTTCCATTTAATTTAAATCCTCACATTATTCACATATTTTATTAATTTAAAAACCGTAATAAGTCATGAACATGAATAAACAAACAGTATTTATGTATAATACGCATTCTATAGTTTTGTATTTTATAAAATATTATATAACAAGCAATACACAATGTTAGCATTTTTTACTTCACGATTTTTTTATTATTCTTATCAACTGAATAGTAATGGTAACAATAACCGCTATTGATCAATACTTTCTTATTTTTCCATACATTTTCCAATTCTCACGATATTAAAATGAAAATGTTTTCCTACAAAAATTGTATTCGTAAAATAAAATTCAATTTTTATATTAAAAATGACATTAGTAAATATTTATTAATTTTATACGCGTGAAATTATGCGAAATCACGAAGTTGCTATGATAATAAATACTATAAAATATATTATAATTGTAACTATTGTGGTGATTATAAATTTGATATCGTATAATTAAACATTGAAATTGATTTTTAAAGGCGATTTAGATAATATTTATTGGACCGAATAAGATTTGGACAAAAGATCGGACTGTTTGAACAATTACAACATTAGAACTTATTTAACCGTTTACTTACCAGATATTTAATACAAGTTTTAGGTATGTATTTAAAAAAGTAGGTGTTTTATACAATAGCATTTATTCGAGCATAATAATTAATTTATAAAAATATAAACGAACTATTCGGTCGTCCATTAATATTGGAAATAGAACATGAATTTCGTTGTACGATTAATAAAATAATAATAAATAATCATACTAAAAATGTACTAGTTCCACAATATTTATGTAATATAAATCATTTGTATAAGTGTATCAAAATTGAAAATCCCGAGCACATATTATAACGTATTGGAATTTGAGTGCATCGGAAATGCGATAGAAAATATTGCGATATCGTATTCAAATCGTGAATATTTCTTGGATTGGTTTATAAATATATAAAGAATCGTTGTATACGTCTGTTCTACGTATATACTTAAAGGAAATCCGGAGTGATCAGAGTTGCTGAATTAATATTTCGAACGGTAGTTTCTATTTTCATTGCATTATTCCATGTATCTACGGATTAACTGTAATAATTCAAAGTTGTAGTCGACGCGCGTAGTATTCAGACAACATACGAATAACGAATAGAAATAGTTTCCGAGAAGTAAAGTGATTGATAAAACGGGCGGGGATGGAAATATACAAAATATTAATTAATTTCGATTGTTTGAAATAATTGTAAAATTAAAATTGGATTAAATAATGTTCGCCAATTCTAATTATTATTGTGCTTCGTCACTTTCTTGTTTTGACCTACCCATTTTTATCGATTGACGTATTATTAATAATGCTTGAAAGCCTAGATTTACGGAGGGACGGAGAATTCCATCGAATGCCCAATCCCATTGACAATAACCCCGCCATAAATTTTATATTTTGTTTTATTCCTATATTTTACATAATTTGTATTAAATATATATACCCGGAGTATAAGTTTAAAACCACTGTTTGTTCATAAATGGCGTCAGTGAGTGTAATATCCTACCATAGCCATGTTTTTTATCAGTTTAACATCTGTTAACATTTATTAGTACACATAATTAGCGATTTCGAAAATTGACGTACATTTTTTTTTTTATAATCATGTCGAGTTTTTTGCCAGGAAAAAAAACGTATACAGACCTATGGTCACAATGTTTTGCCGAAGAGCACGTGGAGGGACTGGTTTTGTTAGTTCAAAGACGGTAATTTTCTTCTTTAGTGACAAGAAACGTGAAAATCGGCCCAGGAATTACAGGCTTTTTTGAATGAGGACGATACCCAATCGCAAAAAAAGCTTGCTGAGCAATTAAATGTTATTCAAGGAGCCATTTCCTTACGTCTTCATGCCATTGGAAAGATTCAAAAATTGGAAAATGGGTACCTCATGAATTGGAAGATAGGCAACGCCAAACCATTTGTGAAATTTTGCTTGCCAGACAAAAAAAAAGTCATTTGTGCATCGAATTGTGACTGGAGACGAAAAATGGATATTTTGAGAATCCTTAACGGAGAAAATCGTGGTTTGAGCCCAGCCAACTTTCAACATCTTTCTCAAAACCAAATCGCTTTGGGTAGGATTAGGAGGGTATCGTGTACTATGAGCTATTAAAACCTGGTGAAACAGTATTTACGGTTAGGTAATATAATATAATTATATCTAAATTTTTTTCACGTATTTCAAATGCATTTACAATTAAATTATTAATTACCTCGATTAGCCGAAAGACAATTTTAAAAGGAAATATAACGTAATTGAAGCGTTTCGAACTATGTTACAATTATAATATATACATTTTCGTTTAGCTAAATGTGTTCTTTTATTTTTGAAAATGTAATTTATTTCTATAATTTTATCCGTTATGATTTTATTATAATTTTGTTAAACCTGCGTTAAAGTAGAGCTTAAAACCGATTTAAAATTTTTCCAATTTTTATTATCGGTTTTCAATTATTTTGGTTTTACGTACAGTTCAAAAATTGATTTCGAGAATATTACTGTTTTGATTTGGAATTTGAATACCAAATTAATTTCTTTCATTTATTTTCACTTTAAAATATTAGTTATTAGAAATTACGATGTCGATTTCAATTTTAAATATCGAATTTCATTTTACGATTTAATTTTAAAAATTGTTATTTTAATTAAGTTTTTCCTTTTAAATATTAACTTCTATTTTCGATAATTTTTTATATTTAATTTCAAGTCCTTCGATACATTAAAATTATAATAATATAATTAATAATAAATTAATATTTGGTTATACTTAATGTGACCATACTTGATATACATATTATATTATAGTAATACTCTGTATTTGTACTTGCACATTGTCATCAATTCTGGCAACATACGTAATAAATAGAAAATATGAACTAAAATGGTTCGAATTTCCATTGACATGTAAATTAGTTATCTGTTTTAATTAGTAGTATATATCCTTTTAGTCACCAAATTTCTACTCCATATTTATCTTATTGTTATCAATTTCAAGTAACAGTATTTTTTAATTATGATTTCGATTTAAATTTGGCTTATTAAAAAAAAAAATATATATATATATATATATAGTTATTTCTATAAAGCTTATAATTTTAAGTACCGTAATATCTATAATTATTGTTTAGGATTGGTAAGCCAAATACTGATTTTGACTTTTTATGATTTTGATATTAGTTTGTGAATCGATATGGATTATTAATAAAGTATGCACCTGTACTAAAAATAGATTTCGAAATCGGTTTCGTATTCTACGTTTAAGAGTTACGAAATAAGAACGAAATAAATTTTTTATGTAATCTAAAATTGAAGCAAACGAATGAACGTTCTTCTTTAAAACTAATTTCGAATTACCGGGAATGTATTGTGTTTTGTTCCTCTTATTAGTGTCAAATACATGGGAAAAACAAACAATTTCAATCTCCTTTAAGTGCACAAATACGGCATTTTATAATCTAGTATAACATTTAATGAATGTTATTTACGTTATTGTACATTTACGATTACGATAAACATTTCTCATTTTTTCATAATTATATAATTTGTTATTATTGTTCAAACATAATTTGTGGGGTCAATACTCTCCGCGTTTTGGTTATTGAAATAATATATTATACACTCCGGCTTTTCCTTTTAAATATTCTTAAATAACTCATTATTTCTCGGTATTCAAAATAAAATCAATAAATTATTCTGATCATATTAATATTAACTTCAGAATTAGGTACACTTCAGTTTCCATCCTTTGAATCAGTATCAACATAAAAATTATGGAAGGTTTCAGTTACGCCGTATGTGTATCTTTCATATTCGTTTTATTTAAATAACTTACTTTCTTTAAGTTTAAATAAATAAATATTATTTTATATGTGAGTATTACGTTATTCAATGCAATGTGTATTTTTTTAAAAATTGAACGAAACTACGCTATATAATATTGACGTAAGAATATTTAATTTTAAATTAAATACGGTTCGTATTTTTTCGTAAACTTTATCCATTTTTACGCGTTTTGTTGAATATAAATGTTTATAAACTTACTGTCCGTTAATTAACGCAAAAAAAACTTTATAAGATAGCATTTACACTTTGTCTATATGTTAATATTCTGATAGGATTCTTCCAATCTTGAACTGGACCATTTCATTTTTATCGGAACTGGTCCTACATAAATAAATGTATCGTTTCGGTAATTAAAACATAAAACGTCGTGATTACCCGGTCATCGTACTAATTCGTAATAATACCAAATGTAAAAATAATATAAGAGCACGACAAAGAGCGTGGAGAATTTGACGAATGTAAATCAATAGATATTTTAAAATCTGGTTTTACTGGTTTATTAAAATTTTTACACAATATATCAAGAATTAACGTTTTAAACGTATACGTGGATAACTTGTAACGTACATAAACGTTGACACTTAAAACTATCAAATCCACGGGTCGTATTCAGAAATTCAGTGTAGTATTATAGGTGTGTAATGAAAATAAACAATTAAATTATATTCGTTTAAATATAACATAGCAGATTATGTAAAGCTTTATAAATATTCTTATAATATGATCTCGGACGCCAATACTATGAATTCTAAATACGAAAATTTATCGTGGAAATCAAACTCAACCAAAGTGACAAACTGTACTTGTATAACATTAATCTCGCGACGAACGTTATTAATAATTATTCGGAACATATATTTGAAAAAGTATTTTGTGCTCTTTCCATCATTCCATTTTATCGTCGAACACCGATAACACCATCATTTCGAAATTATTTCAACGTACGATTAAATATCTACATAGTTTTTAATTTTGTGAAAATATGTCTCACTGTTCTCCATAAATTACCTTGTTCGAGAGTACATAGAAGCTAATTTTCATACATTTCCTCATTTTCTCTGTAAGGATTTTTTTAACTTGACCTACTTTTCCGTTCGTAAAACTATTTAACCACTAGCACGTTTTATCTATGATAATTTTGTCAGACGTTCGTCATTTTATTGTGTTTCTACACTCCACATTGAACCATTTCTCTGAGTAATTTGATACTCCCGATATATTTATATATTTCTTACCGTCTTTAAAATATTTTTAATTAGCGCCCTCTCCCCATACTTATTAACATTCCACATTTGGTTTATTCGCTTTAAGTTATTTTTCCATTACTTCGGTATATTTCTTCGTATCTATCTCGTCTTTGGATAAACGACATATTACTGTTTTTAGGAGTCCTGATTTCCTCCCTAGCTCGTTCATTTACAGTCGCGTTCATCTTAAGCGAGATTTTCTTTTTAAACATTTCGGCACTGATGTTAATTCCTTTCTTAAACTTTAAATATTATACTTGTATCGCCATCAATGAAATTTCCAAAATGTTAAATTTCGTTAAAAGTAATACGACAAATATAATTCCGTTTATTATCTCCGTACACTATACTTTTCTTTAGTTCGCTCGACACTGGCGAATGTTATAGTAATTTTGTATCATTACGTTGCCAAAAACCATTTATGGCTTAAGCGTGTCATAAACCGATTTCTTACCGGTGCTGATTTCTTTTTTTAATTAGATCATCTACTAAACAACTATTCACTCAGACATAGTTCCTTGCATTTCTTATACTCTCGTCCCGCAACCTATTTGTTGACCTCTAATTTATTCCTTCCATTCTAAACGGCAATTTGGACACAAACTTCCTTTTTTTCAGGTATTGACTTAACCTAACATAATCTATCTTAGAACTCCTATTTCATAAGAAATCAGTCTTTCTTCTTGTTTTTTTCCACTCCGTTGATTATGGATAAATCACTTAAAACACTTCATAATGCATTTTAATTCAATTCTATCTTTAAGGATTTAGATATAAAATTCGTTATAAAAATACTTTCATTGACATCAGTTTTATTTAAGTTATAGTTCGGCTGTTGTTTTGTAATAACCGCTTAATTTTCTCTATATTTTTCTAAAAAAAATTACCCTCAGGCGTTTAAAGGAAAAATAAAATAAAATAATGAAAATCTTATAAAAATAAAATAGACGAAACAATAATTAAATCGATAAATTATATTTATCTATTTATTTCAATTTTTTATGTTAGTATAAAATAAAATGTAAATGTTACTATAGTTAAATCTAAATTATACAATTATAAACTGTGAGTATAAAACTTAAGGATAATCTATAAATAACGCTTAAACACTTATTTTATTTTTTATTTTTTATTTTTTTATTTTTTATTTTTTTATTTTTATTGAACAATTTTAAAAAAATAATAACATTAAGTACAAATGAGGTTATAATAGATATAAATATATATATATATAGAATACAACTGACTTGATTAAAGGAACTATTAAACAATCAGATTCAAGGTTGAAAAGAACTGAGTCTAATCACTTAGTAAATCTGGACACCATTATGTTTTAGTCGCTCATCTGGGTAACTTCAGGCCTAATGAGTGAGAAGAGGTGTTTAATTATTGGGTTTTAATAATTTGGTAAATTAGAGTGAAAGTGTTTATAGAATATTTGTACTACGCTTTGCACTGTCGAAAGAAGGAGTTTTCTGCGGAATTATTATTTGAAACAGAAGAATGCTCAAATTATCTGACTAAACGATTTTATAATAAAAAAAATTGTCTTTAAAACCTCGGCAAATAGTTTCTAGTTCGGAATAACTAAAGACTTTCCGAATATTATCGTAAACATATTAACGTAATATTTGACTTCGGCAAACTAATATTTATTTTATAATCATTAAACATCGAAATATATTTCGTTCGCGATACGAATACGAATATTAATTGGAATCTGATTATATCGGAAAGACAATAGTCGTCATTAATACAAATATATGTATTAATCAATATTTGAAGCACGCAAATCAAAATTATAATGGTTTTTTTTGTAAAAATAAGTACAACAGAAATGATTTATTTTTCATTTTGGTTTCATTTAACGAACAAAATCGTAACACAAACGTTATCGCAATAACGTATATAAATTGATTTATAATTTTTTTAACGTATCTCGTCCACCAAAGTCGTTATCATATATAAGTATGTATATATAGTGTATAGATTTTTTAATTCTTGTAGATGTTTAAATATTGGAACATTTTAAAGTAGTTATTTATTATTAATGAAGCGCACTATTCTAAGCTTAGTCAAACGCACATACTTAACGTACGCGATAAATAATTTATGAAAACGCAATCAACTCGAACATGTGAATTCCTCAAGATGCAATTCATCGATTTGGAAATGGCGTAATAATTTTTTATTTTTCCTCGTGACATCGGTGCCAAAGACAGACGTGATGGTCAACCGGACGGAAGTTGTTTATAGCAGTCCAAATAAATTTATAGCCACTTTTGAAATTGACTACCCTTGAGCCGAATCGAACCCGTCCGTAAAGTGAGCGCGTAACGATTACAAACATACTTATAAGTAATAACATTTTTTTGTACATACTGGGAAAAGCCTTGCGGATGAAATCGGACGTTAGTGGTTAAAATAGGAAAAAGTTCACATTATTCAAGAATCGGGCACGACGATCAATTCAAATTAAACCATATTAGAGGAATTATTAATTACCATTTTAATCTTCTATTGCAACAAAAAAATTCAACACGTTTAAACGTTAATAACCAAAATCTACGTACCATAATTTATTTAAATGTATAGACTAGTATTGTAGCGTTATTAGTTTAATTACATTTACAGTAATATGTTTCATAACATTATATGTAATTGAATTATTATAAAAGAACAAACGTAAATAATCGATATCATAAAAACAGAATTAAAGATAATAAATTAAAGATATACGTAAAGTCATATACGCAATAACATTTTTGATTTATTCGTTCTTACTGGAACTGAAATTATTGTGACGCGTAGAATTATTTAATTACCTTAATGGTTTTTAATTTCAAATATTCGAATAAATAACACGATCAACGATTACTCAGACCTAAGAACGAATCTTTTACCGTTTTTTTGGATTCGGTTTCGATTCGGTTTTGTTGAAAAACTTATTACAGGTTTTGGGTTGATGAAACATAATAAGTTTCAAAGTTTTTCTTCGTTTATTTCCGATACACGACAAAAATATTGGTTTTAGAGCAAAAAGGAATTTATTACCTTCGAAGTTAAAATAAAAATTAATTGATACCGTAATTTCATATATTATAAGAATAATAATACTAAAACTTACATGTTGCTCGGTTTTATTAGTTGTTTAATTATTATTCAAAAAATGTCGAATTTTCTTACCAATTGAGATACGTTAACAATTTTTACTGGACTCAATGAAATTTAACGTATTGAGTAAATTAAAATTTTATTATAATTTATATATTATACAACTCTTTATATAATAAAAAACTTTATTATTTCTTAAAGTAATTAATAATATAAGGTCTTATCTTAACGTCAATATGCAGAGTTCCGAGTTGTCAAATCAGTTCTTTTCGCTCCGAATTTTGTCCTTGATTTAAACATGATTTCAGTTGGTAATTTCAAACCGAAATTTGTAACACGCAGAGTTTAATATTTTTATTAATATTATAAATTTTAGATTCTGAGCGAAACAAGTTAAGTATGTATTTGAAAATACAATTTTGAACTATTGTTTCTAATCGCATCTGAACATTTAGATGGCTGTTCGTGAAACGGTTTATAGTCGCCGCATTTTACATTCTTGATCATTTGTATTGTTATAGATTTAGTCCTAATAAATATTTTATCAACTAAATAAAAATGTTAATATTACGATAGCCCTCGATTTGAAATTATATTGAAATACCAGTGATTCTATAAATTTTTCACGCGAAGTATTTTTAATTTTAAATTGAATACATAGAGTATCACCATGTATCAACCTAAAATAACAAAATAACTGTTTCTACATAAACGATAATATATTTATATATTCGATGTACTGTGTATACAAAATTAATCTACGAGTGATATTTTCTTATATATTATTCAGTTTTATATAAATTAACGTATTATATGTCGTTTTGCCGAAAAACTGATAATAATAACAAGCTTGTTATATATAATTTATTAATATTTGAATATACATAATTTATGCGTATAACAAAATTATTCCAGAACGTATATACATTTAAATAATAAAGTATATACATGACTAATATATATATATATATATTGTTTTATTTTTAATAACATTATAATATTATTTAATTCGATAGTTCAATAGTGTTCGTTAGTATTACTTACAATTAATTTATTAATATATATTTATATATGCACAATAAAAACAACAAAATTCATAATTTTAAAATATATTCTCCCAAACGAAATATATACATTTTTGAATCCTTAATTCCAACTCGCATAAATTTTGTACCATATTCCACACAAACGGATTTTATACTACGGTCCTCGTTGGATTTATAACATTTTTAACGTTCTCACCATATAGACATTAATAAGCCACTTTTCATAAACTACGAAAACAAAACCGTAAATAAACTGTTCGTATACCATCCGCTTTAATAACGAAAATAATATTACACTTGAAACATCCATGCAATCTTGTACATACTATATAGTACTACACTTTCAGAAGACTGAGATCAAAATTGTTTACAAATGAAAATTTATAAATGTATATATATATATACATATTTACTATATAATTAATAGATAATAAAAGCAATAGGTATTATAACAAATTTATATTTTGATAAAATTAATCCCGGGTAATACTGAAATAAATTATTAGTGTCTTGTGGTTATAGAAAATTTAAAACTAAATAAATAAATATAAATATAAATAAATATATTTAAATATATAAGTACTTAAAAATATGTCACTACTCTAATTAGGCTACACATATTGACATATTACTTGCATTAACAATTTAAAGGATATGAGGTTGAAGAGGGGTTAAAATTGTTATTATCATTTGTTAAAAGCTGAATAATTGTGAAACTACCATTTTCGCCTCTACAAATGTATCAAAACTAATCAAGGTAAACAAAGATTAAAACAATCGTTCAATTATTATAACACGTTTGTTTCTGTTTCAAATACAAGTGTAGTGAAAAATCGATAATTTGTTGGAAGTGATTTTCTTTTATTATAATATATGTTGTAAGTTCTTTCTTAAATATATGTATACAAATTGTTTTATAAAGCGGAAATTTGTATTTTTGATTACTGTACTTTCCTTATTCGCAGATTTATTCCTTCATTTTATAGTTAATGACTATAAACAGTATAAGATAACATTCGTGCATTTATTTTAATTTTATTATTGTTAATTAATATTTTACTATATATATATATATATATAATTTTACTATCTTTATATATATTTAAGAAATATATTCTCAAAGAAATAGTGTTTCCGTTTTAATTATAATTACTGATGTGCATTTGGATACACGATTATTTATATTTTTATTTATATAACCTACATAAATTATATAAGGTAATTTACTGATCGATTCGGTACAGCCATTTTCAACTTTATCAGCGCTTGTTAACGATTATCAGACATATGTTCTCAATCAAAATCAACGCCTCATTATACACGTTCGAAGTGAATTTAATGTCGGCATTTTGATTCGTAGCATGGAATACAGTATAGCATACTTCATTCGTGGAGTATATGTATTTTCTCAAAGGTTTTTTGGATTGGATGGGAAACACGTTGTCAATATGATTGCAAATAACGCGGGAATTTGCTGTAGTTCAGCAGTATTCTATGTATCAGCCAGTGGAATATCTCGATTTGCTTCGTTCTTAAGATGATTCATTTCCTGGCAACCTCACAATAAATGACACATACTTGACCGTTTACTGTTCTCAATTTTTGGAATAACGTACGGTGCAAGTGTTCTAATTAATAGTAATTGCGAGTAAAGGCATTTGCAATGTTTGGCTGAACAGCGTACAGATGGCTTAATGCTTCGGCCGAATATAAATTGGAATGTCCTTCGACTGCTTTACTTTGATTGTGACGTTGAAACTCTCCACGTGTAGTATGTTGACACTTTAGGGTAAAGTAGCGTTTTGCAACAACTCACACAATGAGAAAAATAAAATTAACGTTGGTGGTAGTAGTTGACAATACTCCTTCACGTGTATTTTTTGTTGTCAGATACACACGCTTTCAACACTTAACAAGGTAGATATCGTAAAAACATTCGCTGTACCCAAAAATATCTGTATACCAAAGTTCATTGAAATCAGTATATATATCAGTATCTTTATATATATATATAAAGTAAGATCGAGTTAATTATTTCCTCTCTATCTTTCGGTACATTACTTATCTATACTACCTATTTATTTCAATTTAAGTACGATTTATGTTAATTTTTAAACATTTTGTATGGACCGCTATTTCTGGATATTGGCAACGACGTTTACTGTTTTTTCACGATTTAATAGCGATGTAGATTTCTGAAAATGCCAGGGATTATTAAATTCATCGACCGGATTTTCGAAAACTCCATATTTCCAAACCACATGTTCCATCTTGTAGGTTGACTAAACTGCTGCCGTACTACAAACATTTATGATAACTTTCATTCAAAATTAAATACTTCGTACTACACCAATAATCCAAACATATACAACCTTATTATTCAATCAAATGCACAAATATGTTTTATTTAATCACGTGTAATAAATAATAACGATAAAATCGATTTTGGAATTATAAATAAACGCCAAACAAAATAATATGAAATTATTTGCTCGTTACCGATGTCGTGGTGGATAGGCATAGTTATTTTTAGAATATAAACTAGTTCATTTTTGATATACGTGTCTACTCTGTCCCGCATCCTGTACATTAACATGTTATTTGTTTTGTCTACGATACTCGACTGACAGTCAACCACCCTGCCGTATGGGTCTATCACCCTACCCGGTTAGACGAGACCCACTTAATATTGTGGCCGCCGGTTAGGCAAATACAATTCGTTTTGGTGTCGAATCCCACGCCACCATCGTCGTTATATTTTGTACATTATTTTTAATACAGTCCACTCAGTTAACTTTGTATTGTTTTGATTTTATCTTGGTATCTTCACTACGGTAACCTTTAGTTCCAAATAATGAGAATTTTGTGCAAACGCTATTGATATTTTAATTTTGAATATTACGTACAATAATTATTTGTTAAAATAATAATCGCCGTATAATGTTATCGGGCTTATGGTTATGTTGTTAATTCCCTTCAGTTCGCTGCTAATCACGTCATACACATTTAGAATAAGTGTACTCATCTGTAGAGTTCATTAATTTTGATTATCTATGATCTATTGTCGTGTTAGATGGGGCGTCAGATCATTATTCAACACATGATTAGAAATTAATGTACTTAACTCGTGTAATCAACCATAAAAATTAAAATCTCAGTAAAGTGTACATATTTATTCTAAAGTATGTAATGATATGCATATACATCATTATTGAAATAACAGTCAACATAGTTATTTTAGATATTAATTTTCGCTGTAAAAATATTACACACAACTATTATATGGTTTTTTTTTTAATAAAAACTAACTCACGCTTAGAAATCTCCTTAGAATAGCGACCATATTATCGTAGGATAACGAATTATATAAACGTCGATAAATCGTACTTACGACCCGAAAAAATACTAAGAAATGTGTAAACGCACATGAT
Source organism: Geopemphigus sp. TES_GeoC_2020 (assembly GCA_025469175.1). Taxonomy (NCBI): domain Eukaryota; kingdom Metazoa; phylum Arthropoda; class Insecta; order Hemiptera; family Aphididae; genus Geopemphigus; species Geopemphigus sp. TES_GeoC_2020. The sequence goes on along the minus strand of JAIPRN010000372.1, from coordinate 30,899 downwards.
GGACGACGATCACCGGGGATAGGATTACATAACAAAGTTAATAAAAATGTTAATTATTTCAAAGAACGAAACATCATTGCGAAATCCCACATTCAAGTTAAACGCAAAATAATGTCATCGATACCAAAAGGAACAAACAATTATAAAGGCGAATTTCAACAATAACGTGAAGACCAAACGCACCGTTTTTACAGCCTGATGGCTTTGATTAACTAGCCCACCACCATTTTCATATTGCAGATATAGCATAACACAAAAATTACACCCTAGGCTCTTTAGATGATTGTGTCTTTTAGCCAGTGTGTGCAAACTCCTTGAGAAAACGGTACTCTGAGGGATGAGTGCAGTTCCTCTTACGAAAATTTCTGTATTTCGGTGCATTTAAAATTGTCCGTGAATTCAAAGAAACGAAGGAAACCAATCTTTTATTTTCTTAAATCGATTTAAAAAGGCGAATACAGCAGGCTAAGTATGAAATTTTTATAGTTCGTCTTATTTGATTGTTATCGTTTAATTCGGTTATTTCACTTTACCTATATTTTTCAACATATTAATTAATTTCTAAGTAATTTTCGAATTCACGATCTTGAACATAATTTGTAGTAACTCGTTAAATAAGGAAATCAATAACTTAGCTCCCACTTCATATTTTTGAGTATCTTATACTCTCGTTCACTCTATTCCTATTTATTTTTCCTTCGTTTTTGGATTATTACAAGTATTATAATTTCAATATTTAATTTATTAACGCTATTGTTTGTTTCATTTTTTATAAGGATATTTTCCTGGAAAAACGGTCCATCAATTTAATTTTGAAGCCGATTTTTCGTCTAATTATGCCTATTTTTATTTGAACAATATTTATTATATAACAATTGTTGTGTTTCATAAGAATATATTTTTTGCTAATATTTAATGGATTCGTGAGATGATTCTTTTTAAATAATATTCTCCTTCTTCCTCGCCTCTTTTCAAGCTTTTTGGGGTCTGCCAAATTGTTTTTAAATAATAAAATATTTATTAAATAAAACGTGTATGATAAATTGCATAATTTTATTTATAATTTGGTATTTTATTAATGTTTAACGTTAAATATATATGTTTATTAAATAGAACAACGTAGAATGTACGTTTGTAAAGAAACACAAATACGTGTTGTCGACAAATTAATAAATTTGTTAATTATTATTATACGCTTGTAGTAAACGACAATTTCACGAAGTTTTAAACCAAAAGACATAAATCACAAGCAACCATAATTCAATAATATATATATTTCTCAATATCAATTCCATGAAAAATGTAGGTTGGTATCGAAGACGTTTTTAAGATTATGTTAAATTCTGAAATATATCTGTGTCGGAAAACGACATCTCGACAGTCCGATTTCGTTAGAAACGATATTTACGATTCCAAATGTTAACTATTTATAAAAGAATACAAACCCATAGGCTATAATATGTTCCACGCGTATTTAGCAATATCGATTTAAAATGTTTTTTAATCTTTAAATTTCGATTTATTGTAGATGAACTATTAATTATTTTAATTAATTAATGATTTGTTGAAAGCTGTGTAAACTAGTCAATCTTATATGTTTTGGAAAAAATATATATTACAGTGATTTGTAAAAAATTCAGTATATTTTTAAACCAATAGATTTTTCACTTCACGTTAATTTGACCTTACAATTCTAAAATTTATAAAGCCCCCTCCCCCCCCCAAAAAAAAAATATATATATAAACTTCAACTTGGATACACTTTGAGCGGCTAAAATATATTTATAGTTATTCAAATGTTATGGTAAAAGAATTAAAATAATTCTTTGTGTTTTTTGCATTTTCTCTTACTTTTTTAGTTTTACTAGTTTTTTTTAAAAACAAAAAAGGGGCAAATGTGTAGCCGCGTACTTTTTTTCGAAATTATTTTCAAGTGAGTATATAGTTTATTGTCGAACAAGAGTGAAACATTTTTAAAGAGAAAAAACCAACTACGCAGAGACAACAGGGGAAAAAATTCGAGTGTAATATAATACACAGAAAACATATAAAAAGGACGTTGAGGAAGAACGTGGAAGCGGGGCCGCTCCAAAGGCTCTACGATGGCAAACATGGGTTGGCGCCACATCGGGCTTTGCCGACGACTTATCAAATAAATGTTATACCGAATCGCCCCGGCGTTATTAGCGGATTCCGCCCTCTAGTCGAACGACGACGACGTTTTTACGACGCCTGACTATCTTTCATTCATTTGGAAATTGTCGCGAAATAACGTTTTTGTGGCTTCTTCGAGATAAAAACGAAGGGGAATAATAATAATGATAATAATAATAATATATCTGAAAATGCCCACTACCGTATTATATTATATTGACCTTGAACAAAGCAACGTAATAATAAAGTGTTAAATTTTGAGCGTTTTTGAAGCGGATAACAATGCACTCCGTGCAATAATAAAATATTTATGAATTTAATTCGACAATAATAATAGCGACGGTATAACAATATTTGTTATAATGTTATAATGTTGGTATACGTTTTGTATTGCGATTATTCAGCTCGACGTCGACGTTAGTTTTATTATTCGATAAACGAATACGATTCAACGTCGGAAAGACCGAGAATTACCCATCCTAAACGTATTTGTGTTCCTCATAGAACTACTCACTGTGATAAAATTCGATTTAAAAAAAAAAAATTGTGTTCGTATAAAAGTGAATGGATAAAAAACGCTACTATTGTTAGTGTTCATACATTATTTTCGACACCTCTCAAAACCGTAGCATGATAACGAACCAAAACGTTTCGTGATGTCAATTTCGATTATCGGTTTCCAATTTAAACTCAAAAATAATTTTTTGAAATATTACTGTTTCGATTTTCCTGATTTTAAATATAAGTTTTAATACTGAGAATTGATTTCCATACCAAATTTAACTTTTTGATTTTCGGTATTTATAATCGATATTTTTAGAAGAAATATTACTACATCTATTACCTACAATAGTAAAAAATAATACTTATTAATTGTACTTACAATGTAGAGTGATAAATTTTATTTCACTGTAGTCAAGTATTTGGGAAAATCCTATTCGTTACTTTCTCAATTATATTTAGTGAACATCACATTAATTAATCATATTAATAATTAGGTAAAAATTGAGCTATTTTGGTATTATACCTGTAGCAGGTTATATTTAAATTTTTTATCTATATCCATTTCATAACACGTTTAAATAAATCGTGAATATGAATTAACATTATATTTATGACAAATTACCATAAAAATATGGCCGAAAATCGTTCGGATAACTGATTCCGTAAATAAAATACAAGTTTCAATCGTTTCAATAATTTTCATCCGAACATAATATTGTGTAATAAATGCACAGATTGACTGGAAGGAAGAAGGATTATCCCTGCGACAAAAGCGTATAAATTTACTATATAGAAACGGTACGAAATATATAATTTATTAATCTTTGTTTCAATTAATTACCTGGATCGCTAATATATCAATTTAGAAGTCTTTATTCTTAAATGAAATCATAATTTCCTCCATTATAGTAGATGAAACATTATTCGAAAACTATATAACGGTGAATATAATATACCCGAAACCATTATAATGCAATTATACCCTTTTAAATATGGAAAATACAATATTATGTTACCAAATTACTTTTACTCTAATAAATAATAATCGTTACTACTGATTCAGTACTACAAGTTAAACTAAAATTTAATCAATGTTTTATCACGAGAAATGTTTATATATATGATTAGCCATGTTGTACTTATATTAGATAAGCCTATCTAAACTTTTTAAAAAACATAATTATATATTTATAGTTTTAAGCGATTTGATTATTGATACGATTTAGGTGGTATATTTTGTGTTATACTATGTACTTTATTGTTATTTCGCTTAGTTTGTGACACAATTCAGCTGTATATTTAGGTATAAGTAAAGAACCGAAATTTGCCGGTTGGAAGGGAATATATATATAGAGTATAATGATTTCGTTTATATTTCATACATAATTTATAATCATGATTGTGACCGTGGTACAAAATATCTTTAAAATAACAATGTAACTTTATAATATATTTATTAATTTTTTTATTTACATAATGGCTTCAACTTAGTGTTCATTTTATTTTATCGAATATATTTATATAAAATAAGTGTTTTGAACTTATTATGCCAAAGTTATATTGAAATTCAATAAATAATATCTATTGCGGATGATTGAATTCTAGATTGTGAATAAGTATCTAATATGTTGACTTAATTAATAATTTCGTATACATTATAAACACCTTAGAAATATATTTTATTATTTTGTTTTTTCTGATTAATCCATATTTATATAAAATTGGTAAGAATTCTAAAAACAAGCTTTTGACATACAATTTTTAGTGTAGTTATATAAGAATAACTTCTTCAGTCATCTTTATTATTATTATTATATTGTTTTAGTTTATTTATGTACTCTATGCAAAGTGTTATAAATTCAAGTTAGGAAATATATTTGATGAAATGTGTAAACTGAAGAGGAACATCAAAAAGTTCAACACTTGTAGATGATTTCTAATAAGTAGAGCTATAAAACAAAAATATTGATATTTTTTTTTCACAAAAAGAAATATTTTAAAGATGGAGATTTTTTTTAAAACTAGTTATTTAAACTTTCCCTCGGTGTAAATATTGAAAATAAATGTAAAAACTTCACTTGTTTAAACTTCATTCGGCGTTTATAAATCTCAGATTTACACCTTCTTCCGTGTATGTAAAAGTTTCCTCAGAAAGTGTATTCACGTTCGAAATCAGCCGATTGAGATATTTTGTGTAAACTCAAATGATATCACACTGTACATATATACACATATAAATATTAGAAGCTCCAAGCTTGACTATTTAAATAGAATTGGACAGGGAGGCTACAGGTAGTAACACAGAGGTAACTCTCTAGTTTTAAAAACCCGTAAAGATACTGTTATTATTAAGCTGCAAAAATTCTCTTAGTGAGCGTATGTGAATTCGCACTTAAGTTTATCGAATACTCGTCAGAAATACTTAATAAACTTTTACGGTCTTTGAAGCCAATAATTCGGATAAAAATATATATTATTTCTTTGATATATCTAATACACACAAATAAGTAGTATATTGGATACCTTAATTTTTATTATTAAATTCGATATATACCTCTCTAAAATAGTTGATTTTATGTTTTTCTAAAAATAATATTATTGTTATTTAATTATAAATTAAGTAAAGGTGATCAAAAATGCACATTTTTAATGCGCTTTAATAATAATGTTCATTTTCTAAACTTATCAGAATATTTTTAGATACGTAACTTCTTTGTATGTAAAAAGTATATGATTATTACTATCAAAATAAAAGAATTATATTTGTTTTCGGAATCACTCGATGCATAATCTAAACTTTTGTATGCATTTAACTTGAACACATTGTGTCTTATAAAAACTTTATTTATTCGAGAACAATTTAAATTATACGTTATAATCAGATTTAGGTCGTATAAAGTAAATTAAAAACCCTATAAACTATAGCTCTATTTCCGATGCAAATTAAAAAGTACTCTCTAGTATTGCACTTTAGTATAACCATAAATACGTAACTTTTGCCACAATGCCCAAAATAAAATGAAAAATGCTCGGTTTTTAATATGATGAAAGGATTTGGAAACGATTGTCAAGATCAATTTTTCTTTATTTTAATTTTATTTAATTTTGATATTATTATATTATCGATTTTAAATAAATTCAAATATTTTAAACTATTATATCTAAACTTATATAATATATTATAGATAGACGACGTAACAAAGAAAGAGAAAAATATTGAATTTAAATTCACAATTAAAATACAAATTGAATAACGACGTTTAGTGCATTATAATATGTATGAAACGTTTTACAAAATATTTTCCCGAATTACATATGTATAATAAATAATAAATAATGGATTTAAATAAATAATATCCGCACACGCATATATCTTAAAGAACAGTATATGCGAGAATAAATTTAAAAAATATACAATTATATACAAATATATAATTAAACGTTTTCTTTATGAAATAGAATAATAAAAAAAGTAATTATCAATAAAAGCAAATATATATTATATAGAGTATATATATTATCTGTTTTAACACGGTAAAAAAAATCTATCTATACGCAACATTAAATAATGGTCGCCCAAAATTGAATTTTTTGGCAAAAATTTTAATATTTAATCGTTTATAAATATTAACCACATTACCAATTTTCACAATTTTTTTATACTTCTTTAAAAATTTTATTTTACCAAAAATTTTATTTATTACGTCATATATTTATATACGTATTTTTCTGCAAAAGTATTTATACAAAAAATATATATTTAATATAATACAATAAATATATACATATATAAGTATTATATATCAGTAAATCTAAAAATAATAATTTTAAAAATTGAAATTTAATTACATAATTGTATCTTTATATATTGTTATACTGATTATTTGTGAATTTCGTATGAAACATTATTTACGATTTTCGATATAAATATCATAACCTATATAAATAAAATGACATCCATTATTTACCAAATCATAATTGATGGAGACCACATAAAAATATGGTCTTACTCTCTCTAATTTTGTGTAACGTACTATGTTAATATTTTTTTTTTAAATTATTTATTAGACATTTTGTACTATGCACATTAAAAATGTCGGTATTATTATTATACAACACAAAATAAATAAGACATACAAATTAGTTATACTCAACGTTATATGAACAAAATTTTTCTACGGAATTTATTTATATTTTTAAATAAAGTCTGTTTCAAATAATTTAAACAAATTTGAACGTTATATACAAAACTCAAAACTAAAATGTTTGAGCGTTTAAAATTGTAGTTTTTCTTTATTTTGTTAAACCGCTTTACACATTACTTATACATACATATACAACCGCGGGTGCCATTATTGCATTACGTTTAAAACTATACAGTTTATTGTATAGACATAATAAAATCCAAAGCTTGAAATCAGTAAAATCTCTAAAACTAACTAAAAATCCACCAAAAAATATGAAAGTTGTTAAAAATCAAAATTATTATCCAACAGAATCTCGTAAATACAAATATTGATATTCAAAATCAAAGACTGTATCGAAATACATAAATATTGGTGAATCGATTGGAATTGAGATATTATTGCTGAAAATGAAATGAACAAAAAAAAAACCGAAAATTCAAATAGTAACGAAACGAAAATAATAACGCGATTCGGTTCTCCGTGGGTATGTAATATGAACGATAAGTTAAAAAGATAGTCAAATTATACTTTGATGGTCGTCTATACCGTCTTAATTAATAATTTGTGTTAAACAGAATCATTGAAAGTGCGTTCCGTTTTAAATGGAATTAATAACTATGTGTGTCACCGGTATTATGAGAAATACTAAGTATTACTGTATTCTTAAATTAGATTAGGTAGCATCAAAAATATATTACAATATTACTTTAATCTATTAAAAGTACATTTATACATTGATATTTATAATTATAGTAGTAAATATTAGACTTTACAGTAGTAATTGTATTAAACGTGTTTTCGATTAATTGAACGGTGTTTCCAAATGTTCGCACTACCATCGACGACTGCCTGACGTGTGCACAAGATAATTCTTTTCTTCCATTCTTGGTACGTATAAATAAAAATTGTATAACAATAACGATAATTTAAACCGTAATCATCAAATGAATATCGACTACAACCGAAACTGGTTTTGAAATTAAAAATCGAAACCCTAATATCTTTAAAATTTAGTATTGGATAAAATCCAAATATTTTTATGATGTTTCAAAGCTTTGTATATAAAATATTAAAATTTAAAATGACATAAAAAATCTCGATATCGAATTGGCTACAAATACAATAGCTTGAATACATATGTAATCTATATATATATTTATTTATTTATTATTGAACGTGGTGTGTGAATAGGATAAGTACACCAAATAAAAATAACGAAGATGGAATTTTAGTTGTCGACAATACATAGAACGTCGAATATGATATTAGTTGTCAGAAGTCTACGACAAAACCCAAACAAACCAAAAACTACACACCCGAGTTTGAAACGATATACTTATTTTGACTTTTTATTCGCGGCAAATCGGTTCGTCATTTATAATATTTGTATATATACTCTGCGTCATTTCTGTTATTTCGCCATATTGCGAAAACCATTCTCTCCCCCATTGTGCTACCAGTCTACTGAGTTTATGTACACTCCCGTAGCAATTGGACATTCACCAGTCGTTTTGTGGCGTTATTCGACGGTATGGCGAGATGTAAAGGAAGGGCAGAGACATGTACAGAACAATAGCTACATATAAATACCATCGTAATTCATTAATTAGCAATGTTTTCGACGAGACAGGAAATATGGCATTTTCAAATAATAACAGTAATTGTAAAACTATGGTAATTTCATAACTATTACAGTTAACAGGAGAGCTTATTTGAAATAACAGTGAATACGATGCAAACTTTTTATTTAGGGGGACCGTTGATTTGTAAGAAAATGAGTATATATTTTAAGTAACGATATAACCAAGAAAAGTAAAAAAATTTAATCCATCAAAATGATATACATAATTAAACGCATCTAGTCATTAATATATTTGTCGTAAGACTTATTTCCTTCATCAATAATAATATTATATACAATTTGGTGTTGACAACTTTTCCGTTTGATGTATTTGTATTCTGTTTTTTGTTTTGATATAGAAACAAAGAGTGATCGCATTCGATTGGGGAACAGAAGAGGACAATGGACTGATTTTTCAAAAAATTTTAGCTTACCTCTGTTATTTTATTTAGATAGTTAATGCATATGGAACAGATGTTTTGCATTCTTGTCGTTTTCAAAATACGCAATATAATTTATTTCGATTTTCGCGATGTAACGAAAATAAGGTTCATGACAGAATTGATAAATGTATTGTTAATATAAGTATTGAAACGCTTAATCTAAATTCGATAGTGATATGATTATTAAAAATCATAACCACGATTTAAGATCATCTCAAATTTATAGTAAGTTAACTTGTGATTATAACTCTTAACAACTGTTTCTTCTAGATATGTATTTACTATACATAATTGACACGATATATGACATATTGAATTATGACACTACTTTAAAGAAATAACACACCTACCATTTTGTGGTATTCGTGAGTTTAAAGGTATAAAACGTTTGTCATTGATCAATTCATTAAAACTATAAACATTTACTGTAAATACTATAACGATTTTATTATCTGAACGTGAAATATCTTTTAAAGTTATAAATAATATAAAAACTTGGGAAATAAAAACATTAGCCCCTAAGTGTATTTCGTCTAATTTTTTGGCTTACCTACATAACCTAACATACAAACAATTTTCATACCAAGTTGTTACGTAAAAATGTGTATTATTAGTAGCAAAGAAGACGCAGTAGAAACTCGTAGTTCTCTAAATTACTTTAATTTAAAAAAGGAAAACACGAATCATAATCTGTGGAACTATTTAAATGAATAGTAAATTTATATTTGTCATTGTTATAATAGATAAAATTATTTACTTTTGCCAGGAAAAGTTTATTACATGCGTCATCAATAATATATATATAATTTTTTCATCTATAGAAATATAATTTAAGGTTTATGTGAAAAAATACATATATATATATATATATGTGTGTGTGTGTGTGTGTGTGTGTGTGTGTGTGTGTATTTTATGTCGTGAATTATATATATAACAATTTCATAGAAATAAAATGGGTAAATAGATAGGATTTAGCCTCCCATGGTAGAGCATGGTATAAAAAGATTTAGGAACACTCTAATTTTATATGTTAACAGTGTTCATTTATTTTTATGTCACCGTTTCGAACACTTGATATAAATGTCGAAAAGATTTTGATTTGCATATAGCATTTTATAAAGGTATTTGTAATTTTATCGGAAAATAATTTTTCGTTAAATATAAACTAATTCGTTATATATAAATAGATATATCTCTTCACAATACAAACTTAAAATAACAGATTTTGGTTTGTTATATTATATTATTATAATATTTATATTGTAATATTATTACACTATCCTTTAATGATTTAACGTCTTACAGAACTTTCCGTCCGAAGATGGGTTTTCAATCGTGATATAAGTGAATACAAATATAGATATAGCAGTTATAGCGACCTGAATGCATCCACAAATCATACAATTAAACAATATGTTTAAGTAGGGAAACAATCAATTCTATCCTTTGGTCATATAAGGTGACTAAGTAAAAATATATCAAAGTAATTCAAAAAAATGATTGTTGCGCACTGGTCGCAGAACTTACTGTACACGTGCCAAAAAAAAATAAAAAAAAAATTTACAATCCTGTTTATAAATGTAATTTGAATTGTAGAAAAGAAAAACTGATTAAACATACATTTACTAACGTACAATTATTAAACTTTAATAATAAAGAATTTTATTTGTAAAATTTACAAAATATTCGAATGAAGTTCAACATTTTTATTGACATAGCTTGCAGATATTCAAATAATATTGTTTTATGAAATAAGTACGAGTATATTATAAATTAATAAGAGTTAAAACGAATATATTTTCGCAGATAAATCGTGTGCATTGTCTATTACACGTTTTCATGTAAAAGTTTCCTGTTGGCGTTGATTTTAATAACGTATATGACGTCGTTATAGTCGTACTTAAATATTCGAATTCAAAAACAATTTTTCCAAGTATTTATGATACGCAATTGTCATTTAACGACAATTTTATTACATTTTGTAGTTTTGAGTTTTACGACTGAATCATCAACGAAAAGTTATTATATACGCTTGTATTTTATAATTTTAAACGAATTTTTCACTTAATTGTTTTATGAACAACAATATTTTAAAATATTTTGCACACGAAACACAATTTAAACGTCATTTATTATTTATTTTCTGACAATAATGATTAAATACATTTTTATTGTACATTATTATATAAAAATTATCGTACAATCTGTTTTTGAAAGTAAAACGAATAAACATGGATGGATTAAATTATTTAGATTCGTCGTAGTATTTTTTTACGATGATAAACAAATATATTTACACAATTTATAAACGTAAAAATTAATTTTCGTAAGATTAAAATATTGCTTGTAAAATAAACAATTATTGAAGTACGTTAAGTTTCACTTTTTATCATCTTTTAATCGCCAACTAATTTACTTTTTTATAATTAACTATACATATATTTAATTTAGTGATTGACTTTTATGTTTTATATAACATTTATAATATTATTATAGAAGAAAAATAAAATAAATATTTTTTTTGACTTTAATCCGTCGTATTTTATCTTCAGTCAACGATGTCAACATCGTTTTAAGTTATTAGAAGTAATATGGTGCTGTACACTATTCAAAGTTAAATTAAATATAACAAATTCGACGATTGTTTTTAGTAATGTTCATTATTTAGGCACATGGACCGTTTTTTTCTGATCCACGAAAATTAGTACGTTCCATAATGTTGTTACAAAATATATTCAACGGATCGAATTGATTTGATTTTAATGTATTATTATTATTATTATTATTATTATTCTTTAAAAACAATCGCCTTAAATAAAGCTTTATAATTTTTAATAATAGAATAAAATGTAGTTTTCGATTGATATTTTTGTTTTAAATCCTAATATTGATTAACAGTTACATTTGATAAATTATTCGAAGTAGTTTAATAACAGTAAATATTACGAAGGAAAGAATACAATTCAGGATTTATTCACTCTTAGAACGATTCACGTCCCACCGATTAAGAACACCTGAGATTTAGTTAATAAGTAACGTAAAGCAAAAAGTAGACTTCTTGTAATGATTTATGTAACTAAAAATTATTTTACAAAAATGTTTTTTCTCGGTATTCAGTAACCATCTTCTCCGTTTACTTTGATAGATAGAAAGGTCGTAATTTGTATTACATTTAGATTACGGAGAGGAAAAAATGATAACATTTCTTTCCGGAAAAATTCAAAGAAAGGTACTCCTTTTTTACACTCTCAAAAAAAAAAAATTATGCCACTGAATAAACGCGTACTTTTTATATTGAAATAGTTCTTGAACGAATATGTATAATTTAAAAAAAGCATTTTAGCGACAACTACATATTTTTATCTATTATATTTTCAAAAATATATTTTTTTATCTTAAACTCGTGTTTCTAATTTATTAGTCGAAATTATCTGAAAGACAAAAAATACATAATTTATTTGTAAAACCTATTACCGAAATTACAAAATTGAAACATTAAAAATCAATTAATTATAATATATACCAATTATATATGAATTTGATAAATTATATTTTATAAAATTTTACCAGAAAGTAAAATCAATATAATAAAACAATATTGTAATATCTATATAATAATATAGTTATATATAATATAAATCATACACAATTCATGATTGTACGATATAAGTATCTTTATTTCATAAACAACAAGTTTAATAAAAATAAAATACCTATTACACAATTATACATTTGTATAAATAGCGTATTTGACTGAAAAATTGAATATAATGTTCTATTTAGACTCGATTTATTTTTGCAAAATAATTACCTGGAAACAAAACCCGAAAATAAATTAATATTAGACGTTAAGTATAAATAAAAATCTGTTTAAAACGATTAATTAAAGTATACTCTTTAAAATATAAGTACTTATTTGTAATAGTTAAAATATAAACCTAAAATAAAGTAACCATAATTCCCATTTTTAACATTGTGTCCTGTTTCTTCGAAAAAAGTTGTTCGGGGCGCATTTTGTCTCGTTTTTGTTTTTAGCAAAAAGCGATGCATAAAAAGCGATTATGTGATTATTTCATACAAAAAGTCACGTTCTAAAAATGTTAGTCTACTTTTAGATATATTTATAAATACTAATTATGATTTAATATTGTTATTTGTAATAATATACAAATATTTCTAATTTTAAAGTATTGTAATAAATAAAAGTGTTTTAACGTTGATAATATTAAAACTATAATAATTGTGAACAATCATTCATGAAATTACTTTAATAATCAAATTTATTATTTTTATCTTAAAAACTTCTTTACTAGGTTTCATTGTTAGAATACTTAAATGTACGATTATAAAAAATGCGACGGAAGAAAATACTTTAAACAAAAGCAATCGTCAATATTAAAATGACAAAATAAAATAAATAAATTTATTATAATGTATACTTAATTATTATAATAAAGTATACATAATTACAATTATTTTATAAAAGCTTGTTAAATATCTAACAAATTGAAACATTAATTAATACATAACTGTTTTTACATTTTATTAATAAATTTGGTGATTATTTAAAAAAAATCCTGTTTTTTTCAAATCCACTCAAAGAAATTAATTTTAATCGATTTAAGAGACCAGCAAAAACTGTAAAAAATCAAAATCAATTCCTAAATTAATATTGTAATTATTTTTTCATATTTTATTTTCAAACTTACTACATAGGATTTAAATTTTATATAAATTTTTCCCGTAATAATTTTAGTCAAATTCTAATTTTGAAATATGTGTGATATTATTAATTAAAAATTTTTGGTTATAATTTATTTTACAAATATAATTCTTCCAAATTTAAAATAACAATATAGTGAAGGTTAACAATAAAGCGACGATATTCAATATCGAAGTGCACCGAATTAAGTTTCGTTTTGTAAATTGATTTTAAATAATCATCAATTATGTTAAAAGTTTTCTCTACTCAATTTTCTTTAGCTTTTTGATGTCCATTAGTTGTAAAAATTACGAAATAATAAATTCATAAAATATGAGAAAATCTTTATATTTGAAGTTTTCGGTTTTTTTATACCACTTTTTCGGAAAAATATTATTTATTTACATTTTTTTAAATATTCAAAGGAAACTTAAAAAAAATTATTATCAAACGTTTCAAAATATATACATATTTAAGAAACATTAATATTTAAAAAATTGAGCATTTATGATGTAGGTTAAATAACATCATTATTATTGCCGTTTTATTTTAAGGTCCGAAAAAGTGTCAAAACTTTTTTATTTTTTATCCTGACTTATATAAAAAAACCACACGTTCATAACATAAAAATAATTATGGATGTTTTTCGTATAGAATATATTAACGGAGTAATCAGGATTTGTGAATAGAGGATCAAAATCAAAATAAATACTTGGAATTATTAAACTCTCCTTAAAAAATAAATCTTTTTTTAACGAAAATGTTTTTTAAAAACAATGTATGTTAATTGGTTGTTACATCTCGATATAGTTAAAATCTGTCCAATTTAAAACTTTAATTTTCTAGATATTTTGATAAAAGCAGTTAAAATGTGTTTTTTGAAATTCCCAAATTCTATATTGTCTTTATTTATAATAACTATTGGTTAATAAACCGTTTAACCCTTTATCACTCTTGGTAGTTTTACATGTATTTTGAGGCATTCCAGGACAAAAGATAGTGTTCGAATGTGATAAACGTTACAAACAGAATGTAACAGATAATCACTTCTTTATATTTGGATAAATCTGTAAAATATGGATTTTTATTTACATTATTTGTTTATTATATAAATTATTATTATTATTTGTTGGATTTTCCTTTAAATTTTCAAAAGAAATAACTACTTTTATATTACATTTATATATTCTTGTTCTAATTGGACAAACACTTTCACGAACAAAAACAGTAGATAAAATAAATAGGTCGTCATATTGTTAAAAATATATTTGTATTAATACGCGTGATTATTGGGTACAATTACACAAGTAAAAATGTATTACGAGATGAATGTAGATTTGATAAAAATTCAATTCTGTAATCGATGGGGCTTGGACGAGTCGTGGCTTTCCTAAGTGACCCTGGTAGCTCCAATAGAATGTTTTGACGTTGTTTCATTTATGAAAATATCAAAGAAAAAGAAAGCCAATCCACGTACTTCATTCGTTATATACTACTAGCCATAAATTGACCGAAGCCATAAAATAACGTCTTTCCATCATTTATTTAAAATTTCGGGAATATCTATATGAAATATACATGTTTCATAAAAAGAAATGACGATTTCGGACTTATTATAGCGCGGTAAAAGAATACACACAATTGTATAAATCTAAAATAACACGATTATTTTTGGTCAAGCGGCGGATTTCAGATTAAATGATAGTCCGGAAATTCATTTTTGGAGGTAGGGTTCCTCGGAATATTTATCTTAATAAAACTAACTTTTTATAATAAAACTATATATTATATTATGTAAGGCACGAGCTTACTTAGTTTAAGGAGGCGTGCGAATGAATAAAATGAATGATATAAGTAATTTAAAAATAATATTGGAAGATTTTCAAATTTCCGAGTGCTTATGTAACTTATAATTTCATTTATTATACTTACATTATCCAAAAATTACGTGTAAATAAAAGATTTCTAATTTTGTTCTTATTTAATGAACACACTCGTTATTGTTTTCATATTTTTCAAACATTTTCCAAGCGTTATTATTTTTGAGATTTTTGAATCCATATTCGATTCAATCCTATGTTTTTCTAACAATAAAATTAAGAGTTTGTAAATGCGTATTAACCCGTAGATATTATATGTTTAAATATAAATAAAATTAATATAATATTTTACCATGAAATAATATTTATAATAATATAATATAATATTAATAAGATTAATAAGATTAATACTAACAAAACCACATGACGATATAGATAAAGTTATGGAGATATCTATATTAGTGAGTAAACTATGGGAAGAAATCAAAGTAAAATAAGACTATTAATTGAATTCAGGGGTACAGGAGTATACTTTGCAAGAACCATGCTGTTCCTCTCACCAAAAAAATATTTGATTAATTTTTTCATTTCTGATCAATATATCGAGGCTGTCACATTGCGAATCGTACGGACACTCATTTATATGTTAGCATGTGTTTAATTGCTCGAAAAATACGTAAACGTCTGTCTAAATAAATTAGACAATGTCGATAATATCTCTTGACAGGGAATATGGCAAAAATACCGCGCAAATAAAAAACGGAAACTGTCGTTATGCAAAAGTGATGAATTCATTACAGTATTTATTTAAAGTTATACTTGAATAATTAATTTACAAATCTACGTTGAAAAATAAATTAATTAAATTACCATTGGTTGCTTATGTATCTTTGTAAAATATTCATCAATACAATTTCACTCGTATACTATACGATAAACTATGTACAAAGGGCGATTTCACGAGTATTTTGAATACGTTTTCAAAATCCACGACACAGTTTTCAATTTTCGTGAACAAGAAAATTGCTTTTGAGGAATCACAAAGGTGTATTCAAATTTGACGAGTACTGTTAAATATTTATTCCTTCGTGATAAAAGAAATTATTAAATCCGGTAGGTACTTAAACAAAATGTCGGTCCTGAGGGATTATCCACCGATGCGATGGCACAAGGTCCAGTGAACCCTCGAAACCCTACAGGCTGATTAACCGAACTTCACATTACCAAAGAAAAATTGTTATTTTTGAGATTTTTTTATATTTATATTTTATTATTTTGCTATAATAATTTATAGCTATAATAATCTATAATAAATTTCGGCTCGAATTAAATTTGTAAATAAAGTTTTACAAGATCGTAAAATGTACGTGTTAATTTTTTTTCATTTAAAGTATAAAAAGAACATTTGCACATATTTTATAACTCGGTGTATTTAATAATGTATTATTGAAGTATACAAAACATTGGTCATGCCTAATAATTACGCGTGTTGAATACAAATAATAAAAATAATAATTGATTTTATTAAAATTCAAAATTTTAATATGACCTTAAAATGTATACATATTTTATGGCCCTGATATATATATATATATATATATATATATATATATATATTGACCCAGCATTGCTTATACAGGCATATATTACGCAATTATAATTAATAAAATTTTAATAACTCAAAACCTATAAGTGACAGAGTATATTCAATATATAACCAGTCGGTATTTAATCATACGTAATATACAAGTATTATAATCAATCGATTTCATATGTTGCTTATTTTTATAAAATAATTTTGAACATATATAGTGTATATTAAATCATATATGATATAATATTTTAATACATTCTTAAACTATACTTTTTTATATATTAAAAAAAATTTATAATAAAAATTAACTATTAACAAACAACTATTAACAAAACAGGGCAATCCATTGAGGTTTTGTTTTTGAGTCATTAGTTGACTTCATGAATCCTACAAACTATTGCGTCGTGTTTAAATAAAAAAAATAAACTACACTAGTGACTTTATCCGTTGTCTAAAGTGTTCAAAATTGTTCAGCAATTAACCACAGCTAAATTATGATGTCGTTTAACTACTATTGTTGTTTTCTATTCAAAACGGTCGTTGCTTTTTAAAATTTCGTCCAAGAAAAATATTTTGTAACTTGCAAGCGTTTTGAAATACTCAAAACACTCGTTAAATGTATTGTGAATATAAAACATGAAACGGCGTACATTGCTAAAACCTATTTTTAAATACTTAGAAATATTGACTATTTATATATGGCTAAAAAAAATTATAATTTTACGTCGTATCATAATTAATCAATTCGGTAGGTAATATAATAATTGAATTTCCAAGGATTTCGAGAATGAGATATAAACGGGGAAGAGATGAGCATTCAGTATTACGAGCCTACGATAAATATTTGTTAAAAGGATACCAGCGGTGGTAGTTCCGCCGAAGAAAGATGGAATTTAAGGCCCCCCAGAGCAGACCAGATTTATGACGATTTTACCAGTGTAATAAAAACAATAGTGTTGTGTATACGCCATTTTTGTTTTTATTCTTTTTCTTCGTGCCGTGTAACGTTTGAGGTTAGTAGAGTTATTTTTTTTTGTAACCACACCTTTTCGTTGTAATACAAAAAGCAATTATTTTGTTTTCATCCTCCACTTTTGGGACTTGATAATAACTAATGGGATTTCATGGATCGACTTATCTGTACATTGTATTTATCAATTACGCAATTCGCGAATGTGAATATCATATTTATTATATCGACCGAATAATATATGTACTTATATAGATTTAATCATAACACACACAAATTTCATCTTGTACCCATTTTATATAAGTACTTTTTATTATATATATATATATATATATGTATATATGTATTATATCGTGGGTATTAAATGTAAAATAAATTATGCATAAAAAAGTGAATACGGTTTAACATAATTCAGAGTACTCGTATATACTTATACATATATTTCGAGTAGATCATGCAATCATAAATTCATCTTATGGATTTATAGAAGTTCCTTTAGTTTTATACTACTGAATATTAATTTATGTAACGTTATTATATATAATAGTCACTTACGAATGAATTTAAATCGTTGATGTAAATAACGTTATATATGTTTTAATTTTAAGAATACAGAATTAGCGAATTACTCGAGAGGAATAATGCATATTTTAAATTAGTTTTCTGATTATTATGTACGGGTTTTGGTCTGTTTTTTCGTTGAAGAAACACGTTTGGGGTTAAAATTAAGTTCTCGAACGCTTCGTGTATATTTACACAAAGATTATACTTATCATAAGTGAAAATATGGCACTCTCACTTGTATTTTATTTACCCAATTTTGTTTATCAATAATTATTGTTACCATGTTGGTTATATAATTATGTTGATATATTAATATTAAATTAACATTCATTGAAACTAATACTTGTAATAATTTTATATTATATATATTAAATATAAAAAAAAGAAATTAATCTAACAATTTATTTAAAATCTTAATCATTTTTTATATTTTCGTAAATAATTAATTATAAGTTGAAGAAAGTATAAACATATCCAAACAAATTTATTTGTATAATGTTTTTACAAACATAAAATGTAATACATTTTGAAAAGAAATGCAGTAATTATTATAAACTAATTATTTTTTTTACCGTCACTCATTATTTAGCATTAATAGGCGTAATTCGATTTGTGATACTTTCTTTTATTTTGTTTTTGAATATGTAGTGCAATTTGAATCAAAAAAATCTACTCTTTTCAAAATGATTATTTTAAAAATTTTTAAAAACTAATGAGTAATAAATATATTTTTAAATGTCATGTAACATTTATTATTATTTAATGGATTTAATAATAATTCAAAGTGCTGTGAGTCGAATATTTATGTTGAAGAAACAATGTATAAGAATATTGTTTAAGAACAACTTTATATAGATGACTTTAAAGGTATTTAAAAACTTTTATTTAAGTTGACTGTATTATTTTTCTTGTATTTTTCAATTTATCCAAATGTAAAGAAAGTATATGTTTTTACATATAGCAAGAGAGGGTATTTTCTCAAATGGATTCCAATTTTTTTTTTTTTTGTAAATTTAACAAGTATACATTTAAAACATTAATTTCAATTTCAAACAACAGCAATATGTCAATAAATTTCTATATAAAAATATTATTTTCTTTATTCTAAAGATTTAATTGGTTATTTGACACAATTACACATATGCTTCTCAATACTTTTAGAATGCGTTCGTTATTTAGGGATATTGTGAACTATTGTAGTAGACGATAAATTGTATACATCTTTATTCATAAAAGAATAATTCGATCAATAATAATTTCTAATTTTAAAAAATGTACATACTTGGTTGCCTTTTTTAAATTTTCCTAAAAATATTAATGTGTTATTAACAAACAATTAATTTTTCGGTTGAAACCATCACGGTCTTGTAAGAAATAGTTTTGAAAATGATTCAGAATATATTTTCGAAAAAACAAGTGAAAATCATTTAGAATATATATTTAAATACTATTTCAAAAGTTCATTAGAATTTTTTATTCGAATAATGTTAATAATAAACGAAAAATTTTCATTTTTTCGTTAAGTTATGTAAAAATTTGTTTTATATTTTGACAAGATTTGACTTTCAGCATTGAAATAAGAGAGTAGTTATAGTTTGACATACATTTATATATATATATAAAATAAAAATAAAAATAAATTATAAACCAAAATAGTTATTTTATCATCCAGAGTGAAGTCTGAAATATTTAAACTATTAATTTTGGTGGATTAAATAAATAGCTACACTTTAAATACAAAAGTAGTTATATGTTATTTTTGGGTAACAATGTTTTAATGCTTCAAATTTTGCTATTTCATAATATTTCGATTTCATTTTTAAAAATGAAATTTGATCTATTTCAGAATGTTCTAATTAAGATTGGCCTCTTTTATAATTTATGTGCTTCACGTTCTCATTATTAGACACACTAATTAAAACAAAACAAAATCAGTAGTACAGTTCTTGTAGGCCAATTTTTTTTAACAACCTAAATGAGTAAAACAAAATCTGTGTTTCTTGTTATTTACCCAAAGTGCTTTTTCGCCGTTAATTTTCGATTCGTGGAACGACGAATATCAACTACGCAAAGTACTTGATCACCCAAAATGCTTTCTCAAATTTTCTACAATTTACCTGAAATAATTCAAATGTATACACGACTAATAAAAAAAATTAATTATACGAACAAGAATAAAAACGCAAAAAGAAAGTATTTAGATGAAGTATGTAGAACATTATTTGATAATAAAAAATAAATTAAAAACTTGTATTCAAATACTTTGCACGACAAAATATAGAATATTGTTAAAAATGTGTTATATTATAGAAGCAAGAACTGTGATAGACTACATGGTTTATTATAATATTCAATTATCTTCGTCGCGAAATGCGTTTGTATTTGCACATTGCAGGATAGTCGTGTTCCCAGGTTTTCAAGCCGTGAATGGATTATAGTTTCATTTGGTACAATAATCAATTCAAGTTTACAAGTTAATCGGTATTCCCGAATTTATGAATTTTAGTACAAGTTTAATATAACCGTATATTAATTAATAATTAAACAAATATACTCGTCCGAAGTATCGCGAAAAATTTTAGTACAATGATTTCTTAATGATAAAATAGAAGATACATTAATTATATCAAGCTACCCTTTAAAGTTAACCTTATTTTTTATACGATTATTCAATATCGATATTAAATTTAAAAAGGATAACACGATTAATGATTTTATTTCATGCGTCTAAGTAATTTATCCGGCCTAACTAACAAAAATGTTTGAAAATTGTTACTACAATTTATTTTGTAAGACTTATCAAGTAACGTAGTAATCCAGATATTTCTCGAGTTTTCAAAATAATTTTAGAACTCACAGCCAAAAGAAGGATTTTGTAATTAATATGTTATAGACATAAACGATGAACGAATTATCTAAATTTTTGATATGCGTTTTACTTACAAACATTAGATATGACGAAAATTGTTTATCGTACAGGTCGAAAAATTACACCGAAATAAATAACGTTTAATTGGTTATAATTAAAATAAAACTGAAGAAACATAAATATTAACTAGAAGTCCAAATTTACTTGAAATTACTCGCTACATGAAGGTTTAGTTAAAGGCTTTTTTCAGTGTATTATAGATTTATCGGTAATAAATTTATACTTGTATTTACAAAACAGTTATTGTATAAATAAATATGTTTTTAAATAAATAATTATAAAAATTATATATATAAATATATATATATATATATAATATATAAATATGCTATTAATAACACACGTAGACAGGTATATGCTAAAATCTAAATACATATAATGTAGTTAGTATAAATCTAACATACATATTTCATAATTAGATTTTAATAATATTTCTTACATTGTAAAACATATCTATTTTTTTAATTTATACAATTTGCATAAAAGTATTATAATTTTATTTTTGGATTAAAAATATTTTAATATTATTATATGTAATCGATAACATTAATAAGTATACTGTTTGAACAAAGAAAAATACAAAATAAATTACAAAACTGTAAAGACATATAAACAATATTTAGAAATTATTTTAAAAAGCAGACGAATGTAAACAAATTCTTTTATTATAAACGATTGTTTTGATATTTAAAAAACAACCGTAGAAAACGGAAATACGAATTATTAAGCCATAATATTAATACGAGGACTTCATTTTGTAAAAATTCTGTAGCCTTGGGGTTGTTTTATTTATTCAAAATAATTTCATCAAAAAACTGAAACAGTCATGTTATGAAACAGTTTTTTTTTAATATAATTCTTTTTTTATTTGAGCACGCACGTTTTTCACTCGAGTAAACGCACACAAATAGTTAAAGAACTTGTCACGATATGGAACTTCCCTATTATTCTCAGGTTACTAAAATAACAGGGTAATTTTTTTTTTATAATGAAACAAGATATCTGAAAAAAGATTTCTTTCTAACGTTTGGGCACAGTCCAATAGGATGACAAATAAAATACGATGTGTATCAATAGTGAATGTTTCGTCTGTCTAATACGACTTATAAAAGATTTATTCTACATTAATCGTATTTTGAGAAAAACAAAACTACATGGTAAATTATAGACATTAAACACGATTTACTAATAAATTATTCATAATGACGTTTAAAAATAAAAATCACGAATTTTCGTGATTCGAATAATATTAAAACAGTTTTGACCAGTGATTTGACATCAAACAGTATAAATAAATTAAATTAACGTAATATATGGTGAATTTTAATTATCATTTTCATTATTATTCTTAAGCAAATTGATTACAGCTACCTGAAATGTTCAGGCTCACACTAACTATAATTTGAGGTATCAGGATCGTTAGTATAATCTTTTAAAAAAATATAAGGTATATTTATCGGACAAAAACTAATGTATTGTCATTATTATAATACTTTATGTAATATAAAATAATTGCTGGCGACTTTTAAATAATTATCATGACTTCCTGAAAAATATGAAAATAAGTACTGAAGGCAAAAAAGCCATCTTAATTAATTAGACTCAGAATATTTGGAATTTATTAGAGACAATATTGTAGTGACAAGTCCGATATGTATATGTATGATTTGTTGGGATGATTTAAATATATTAAGAGAAATTGTATTTTCAATTTCTCGTACCATATTAAAATTCGTATTTTTTCGAGTATTTCTATTGACATATCGATAAAATTTTGGTTTGACCTCCGAATGAACACCCATTATTATAGTATTTTCGATTTAGGTTAAAAAAAACATTTTTCTAGTCCATTTGTACATTTATCTTTTATCGATTAGATTTTCAAGGAATATTTTGTAATTGTTAAGTGTTTCATAATATTGAAATTTGGTTTAACAATAAAATATTATTATGTATAGTATATATATTTAGAGCAAATTTTTATAATTTTTAAGTCGTCACTGCACACCTTTGTAACATATTTGTAGTACTATTATATATTAATGGGTTAATAAGTAAAAAGTTATATTAGAAGCTATGTTTCTGTAGTAAAGCAAATAAGTAAATAATAAATTAAACGAGTTATTTTTTACTTAAACGCATATTATATTATTATTATATAATATTATAATATTATTCAAAATTAATGGATTATTTAAAAAGTTAATTTTTACATTATATCGTTTATAATACAAAATATGTCGAACTTTTTGTATATTTTTCTTGCCAATATGTTGTGATTAATTTACGAATTTATATATATTTATATAGGAAACAACTCATTATGATAATAATTCACTACAAACGAAAATATCAAAATGTATTAAATAATAAATATCTTATTCGTGTTTATTTCTCATTAAAATATCAACATTATTATTTCGACATGAAAAATGCATGCTATTCCTTAAGTTTTATACAGATTTTTCACTATGTATATAAATATATACATTTTTAATGATAATTAACATCATTTGTACATGCTATTTACTAGAAAAATGTTCTTATTTCACAATAAACATGATAATAAGAAATTGTTTTAATCAAATTTTAATTGATAAAACTAGTTTTAGTTGATTACCAACAATATTACTATTCTTATTAATGAGTCAACCGTACGGTTAATTCTGTGTCAAGAATATATTCGATTATATTTTGTAAAAGAAATAAAAATCACTTGTCGAAGGTACGTTAAATATTATACAACACGTCTATGTATTTCCGTGTATACACAATTGGCTTTTGATATTTTATTAAAACGTTATTAATTTGGAGGTTCTTCAAAAACAATTTTTTAATTAAAGAACTTATAATCTGTTAATTAATGATTTGTCAAGAACTGTCAAATAGAATATATATTATTCTTAAATCTTTTGACTAAAAATAATGATAATTAAATTTTATATTTACTCTTCGTTAATTAACTTTCACGATGCTCACGTGTCAACTTTAAAATAGATATGTAATTTAAATTAATTATTTTTTATAATCCTTAACACTCTACATCGTTTGTCATAATATAATCGTAGAACTATTTAATTAGTAAAAAAAGTACCTTTTAAAATGTTTCAAAATATTTAAACGTAAACAAATCACAAAAATAAATAGTAATTATTTAAATGTCGATTTTATTTATTTAAATCACTTCATTTCAGATATTTTTATTTTTTATAATTATTTTTCTGTTAATGCTATTATATTGTGATGTGTGAATTAAGAAAACGAAAAATTTTAAAACGAAATATCCAGAATTATAAGAATAAACGATTATAATACGATTTCATTCGGTAATTATTTTCTATATAAATATTTCTATGGTTATATATATATTTCACAGATTTGGAATACTATAACATAGAGAAATTAAAGTATAAATAAACGATATTTCTCGAACTGAATACACAATGTTTGTTCCTATACTTTCAGTAAAAACATTATGTATAGAGATAATCGTTAGAAGATTACAACCAAATTCTAAAGTGATTCAAACATTTTTGAGAAAGTTATAAGGTTGGTTCCTCTATGACACAACTGTATATCAAATGCTATTTTTAAATTTTTCATTACAATGTAATATGTAATATTATCGTTATTAATTTTAAAAAAATAAATAAATAACAAAAACTAATCATAACTGCATACATTCGTATTCGTGAATTTCTATATTAATTTGCCAAACGATATTTTGTTTTTGACTTATTTTTCAACTATTCGTCTACAATGAAAAACATTGTTTTGGCCCTGTGCCATTGTGTTATTTAATGGCTTTATTAAATAATTGTTTGATACAGGGTACCTCGTGTGTAACAGTCGATGCGGATATGTCGAATAGCCGATGACCCTCTCATCAATGAGCAAAAATATTTTAGAATCTTCCTACCCTAGATAAAATTACCCCATGATTATTTTATCTCCTAAAAGAGGTACAATAAAAAAACTAAAAAATATTTAATTTCTATGGCACTTGGATAATGACAATTAGTAAAATTATATAAAGGACAATATTTACTATATTTAACCCTACCTATCCTGTAGTGTATTATGCATAAAGTCAGTAATTATTTCAGTATTACGCAATTATTGCAAGATAAACAAACATAGATTGCATTTATTACTTGAAATAAGTTGTTCAAATATATATTTCAATAATTTTAAAAATGCAGTGTAATCATTTTAACGAATTTATAATGATTAATATTTTAGGAAAGTATATTTTATTATGGTTACGTTCAATGTAAATTCAAATATTCGATTATAATTGCTTGTCAATATAAACGTTGAATTCAATAAATAAATACCTATAATAAAATAATATAAATTTTTAAATAATTTAAAAATCTAATATTGTAACTGTCCCTATGAAGTCCAAGAGGTCACACAATCTTCGAGTTCAGTAATTATTACAAACAAACCATCCGTTTTTATTTCCGACAAAAATTCACTAGAGAATATCGACGATTTCCTAATAGAAAATAATTACAAAAATAAACGCCCGCGCGAGATATTTGTGGAATTTCGTAATTCGCCACACACGTGTATTATCTTTTGCAAATTATTTACACGAAAATCAAATAAATCAAATTCGACCAGAAAATTAACACGTTGTAAGCGATATCATACCATTTTCATCATTCAACGCACGTATGACGTATCTTTTAAAATTACAGTTTACATTAATTTAACCTTCTCATACGTTTGCAATATGTACTTAATAGTCAAGTATGTATATATATATATATATATACATATGGGTGTGTGTGTGTTATACATTTTGTATGTTATATTATCGTTTATTTCACGTGTACGTGATTTATGTATGTTATGCACGAAACATTTTTTTTCTCTTTAGAGATTTATGGTACAACAAGCTAATAAAGTGTAATACAATATCAAAAAGTATGTAATATTCATATAATATTAAATCGTACACCGGTATCAAAACAAACGCGTTCTATTCCTTGTCATTTAACATAAAAAAAACGTATTCAAGAAAAAAATCCCAGTTTATTTGTTTTTAATGTTATTATAATTTGGTTATTGTTCTACGAACAATACGTTTCTGTACATTTTAATACGAACTAATAATATATTTTTATTCGAATAATTAATAAGCGGATATTTTTGTTTAAGAACAATATCTTAATACATATGTTGATCAAAACGATAAAACTCCACGTATTCGAGTAATAAAAACAACGTTTCAAATAAATATCATAATCTAAAAACATGTATCGTTACTAAAATAACGTCGAGACATATACGAATTATACAAGGAATAGAGTCGGACACTAGAAAGTTCAAAAAGACCAAATAGACATATGTTATCATCGAATTAGAGATCCGTAGTTTCTGGAAATTAAAATAAAAACTGACTTTAGATAACCACCTTTAAGAGTAATTTTGTACAATCTTAGGCGTTTAAATAATCTTTTAAGTCTTAGAAGTAATACGCAATTAAGTCCTAAACGCCTGCGTTAGTTATAAAATTAAAATAAAATAATATTAATAGAGATAATATTTTACACGCAGGTTATATGTATATACTATCTAACAATATATATCTGAGAATAATAAATCGTGTAAATTAATAATTATTCGAACATTTCTAATACTTTTCATTCTAACATTATTCCGTCCTCCTAAAGAAATATGTAAAAACACATCGAATTGAAATAAACGAAGTTATTTCGTATTATGATTATATAACAAATTCTACGTATTTTAACAGAAGTAACACGAAATTAAAATTGATGGAAATACTTATAAAAATGACTTAAAAACGATAATACAAACTAA
Source organism: Geopemphigus sp. TES_GeoC_2020 (assembly GCA_025469175.1). Lineage (NCBI taxonomy): Eukaryota > Metazoa > Arthropoda > Insecta > Hemiptera > Aphididae > Geopemphigus > Geopemphigus sp. TES_GeoC_2020. The sequence continues at coordinate 3,576 of JAIPRN010000372.1, read as the reverse complement.
AATATTGCTCGAAATCGTAGAAAGACTCAGTACTCTAACGTATCTTAAGTTACATAAGCAGTACGTTAAAAAGAAATACTGCATAATAACAGATTTACATATTAAATAGGTATCAATTTTAACATTATATTGTATTATATCGAAATAATAATAGAAAATGATTATTTTATTTAAAGTATTCAAAAAGTGATAACCCATAAACATTATGTATATCACTTATAATTATCATAACCGGCACTAACCAGTACAAATAAAATTATATGTTTTGACAAATTTTCTCAATTTAAATAAATTTTGTATTTCTTTTTTTGAAAATATTAATAAAACTATATTGTAATACATAGTGAATTTAAAATAACATATCATAAAATTGAAAAGAATTTAGAATAATTAAAGAGTAATAAGAATAGTAATAATAATCTATGAAATATGGACTAAACAGACAATACACATACATATAACACGTAGAAAGTGCCAAATATTTTATAAATTGTTTATTGTTATTTCATACAGTAAGAAAAATTTGTATCTCCATAAACACAAATAAAATTGTAAAGACAATCGATTAAGTAGAAATAAAAATTCTACGAAATATTTAAAATGTTTTTATTTATATATGCGGAAAAATGGAGGAAAATAATAATTTCGAGGCGAAAAACGGAAAAATTGAGAAATTCATTCTCTCGAATAAACCTTTTTTTAGGACAACAGTATTATACCTCAAACATAGGAACGCTGTAATATGATATACATATAAGATGCCACACAATTTTTTAGAATTTTATTTTGAGTCACGTTTTCCATAAAGCGACACGGAACTTCTATCAAAATGTATGCCATGTGGTTGCTTCGATAGATTTTAATACTATTTCAATATAAAATTGTATTTCGTAACTTACCAGGAAACTTGTTTTTTTTCAAATAGCCTAACGAAATTATGAAATTTATATTTTTCATTTTACACACCACAAATAATTTTACGAATGTTTGAAAAAGAAATTGGCAATATTTTCGTTCGATAAACAATTGCTTATAAAATTGATAAAACATTTGTTGTCCTTAACGATATTTTAAATTAAATCGTAATTTATTTTACAAAACAAAAAACCCATATGTTTTCCTATATTGTCTTGAAAGCCACTTTTATTAATTTTGATAACACCGCTATTACTGATTCATAATTAATAATCACTTTACAAAATTAATAAAATATCTATTTGATACAAAGATTTATGTTGTGTTTAAGATCTAAAGCGAGATAAAAAATACCGTCATTTTTGAATTAGTAATATTGGTTAAAATATTTAATGCTTAAAGTCCTTGACCATAAAAAGCTCAACAAAGCCCAGTCAAATTTAAGAATTTATTTTAGAGATAATTTGAGCAAGTTTTACTTACAAATTTGAACATTGTACTTATAATTACTTACAAATTATTTTATTTCTCTTATCACAATCCAATATTGGCAAATGAAAATTGGCAAGGTTCCCGAGAAGTTAGTCGCGATATAATCTTCCACAGATAATTGGATACGTCTAAACTCAGCAAATTACGAATTTGCGCTCACAAATATTTACAAATTACTTATACAGTTTTTTTTGTGAAAATCTAAATTCAAAATGTTTGAATTAAACTGTTAACTTCGTGGAAATCTATAAATATATTATACAGCGATATGTCAATATTGCGCAAGAATATAAAATTCTTCTATTCTTCTATTATAATAAAAATTTGTCAACCAATAATATTATAGTTAAATGTGCACATATAACACGTATAGGTTAGATGAATTTGTCAAAGATTGGTTTCAAACCGAAAAAAATCAGTTCTGATACCAAAACGTCACAAATAATGGAAACCGGAATCTCGCCTATATATTAAATAGTTCGTTTGAGTTCTAAAAATCAAATCAACGTAAATATTTATAAAACGAAGATGGAAAACTTATATAATATTAGGTATATTCTTTATTTTAGTCTACTTAATTCTGTTGTTATGCTGTTGTACAAATATAATTATTTATACGTTTTACATAAGTCCATTATTGTTATTTAATTAAAATAACTTCACATTCAAAATAATCATACGCATTTCTCGTCAAATAATATATTTCATGTGCATTGCACGAGAAATCCTCACGAAACAGTAGCATTTTGTCTCGTTCGTTTTTTCTTTCGTGGAAAAGAAAGAATTTAATTTTCGCTATAATTAAAAAAATAAATACATATAAAGATAAAAGAGACATAAAAATAATTCGATCTACATTGTTATAACTCAAAAAACAACAAAATAAAATAAAAATAAAAATAATTAGAATAAAACAAAATAAAAAGATCTGAGGAAAGCAGGGGAAAGTTTTATTGAGTTACTACAGTTCTTAATCTCAAGGTCGTGAATACGAAAACTATTCAGGAACGCAATCGAGAAGTGTCGTATAAACGAATATAATTAAAATATTCGAATGCAATTAAGAGTGAGGGTGAAATTGAACAGAATGGTGTTCTCTTACCCAACTAACCATGTTCGACTTCGCGAGATTATGCAGAACGAATCCACCAACAAATATTGAAATAAAAACGCAAGTGTTTTGATGGCGAATAACTGGACTCGTCCCCTGGAATACCGACTGCTTAAATGCTGCTGAAGGCTCGTAGCTGGAACGTCGTCAGATGCCGCGAACTTGCGTCGACGATAATCTCCTCTACCCTGCTCGACGAGAGACTTCTCCACCAGGGAGATTCCTCTCAAACGCACGAATAGACGGGAGACTCGCCACCAGGATGACTGATTGGCTGGCAGTCCATATCGAAGTCTTGTCCGGCAGCCCGTGCCGACTGCTCGTCCTGACCTGACTTGACTGCTCTGACCTAACTTGACTGGCTGGACAAGAGGTGTAATATTCGGGTTATATAAGCTTCGAGGGATCACGTCTCCATAGAAATCGGCACATCTGGTATTGTTGATTGTAGTGGTTGTGTCCTTGGGTTTCTTTGTTTGGTTGATTTTGGATACGCTTTTTAATATCGGCGTGTGAAATTATTCTGTGCACTGCGTGTTTTACTGTTGTTTGCTCAGTAATTCATTAAGTCGTTGTCCTTTATGTGTGTTTATGTTTATTACTTCCAAATGCACTCTCTGTGTAGTTAGTCCCGTTTTATATGATTTGTTATGATGTTCGACTTTCTCTTTTCGTGTCACAGGCGGTTGTGCGTAATTTAGTCATTGACACTTACAATCGACATTCATTATGTGTATTTAATTTTTATTTTTTATAATTTTTAATTATTAATTTTGCTATATATATAATTTCTCTGGTTTCTTGACCTTCGTCGTTCTTTTTAAACTAATATGTTTATGAGAGTGTCTGATTTTGTCCCTTTTTTATTGTGCTGCAGGCGGTCATTCGATTTACCGTTAGCTAGTCACTAACCCTTATGGTCATCTTTCTTCGTGTATATTATATTTATTACTTTCAAATGTGTTTTTTGTTTAATTCTTTTAGTATAGTCGTTATTCCGTGAAGGTCAAGAGGCAGTTCATTTTATTAAGAAATCTTACAATATTTGGTACAGAATA
>JAIPRN010000371.1:21137-90376 GCA_025469175.1 Geopemphigus sp. TES_GeoC_2020 | reverse complement strand
TATAACATGTACACAATAAGAATGTATTAATTTGTTTACAAAAATCCAAATTAAATCATATTAAATCTATAATTTACATACCTAATTAGTATATTTGAAATATTTGTCGAGTATGCTACCCATCTACTTATATACAAAAAATGAATTTTTATTAATTTAAGCCTCCAATTTCTTTTCATTATTCTTTTTACTCGATTTTTATAATAAAGTTAAAAATAAGCACTAGTTAAATTTGCATTGTTATAATATACATATTTTGTATTTACTTAGGTATCAGTAAAAGTACAATAAATTAATCGATTGGAAGTAAAAATATGAAAATTAAAAAAAGCTTATTTCTAAACTATTGTATTCTTTTAAATTATTTAGATTTTTTTAAAAAAAGGGAAACAGTATGAACATTTAGACATCTTACAAAATAATACCGTATATATACTGTAAATACCCTCTACTCATAAACCCATGTTTTTGAATTGCGATCCCTTGTGTATCATCTCTTAAATTACGCGAATTTAATATGTTTACCTAATGTTGAATTGCGATTGAACCATGTTTTACATACATGCATAATTAAAATAGACAGTTTAGTTTATGTAAAGTATTGTTTATATAATAATATTTTATAAATCCTAGAACGGGTTTTTATTAAAAACATAAAAAAACTTTTCAATTTTTATTTTAAGAATATCTGAAATGTTTGAAGAAATTTTGTGTGTAAGAAATAAAGGACAAAATGGATAGTGTAGTTTGTAGTTGTGTACGAAAATTATAAAAAGAAACTATTTGTCCATATAAAATACAAAAATCAATAATTTGAATATAAAAGCTAGCGACTTTTTTGACGTTTCTTAAATTTATTGAAAAACTACCAAAATATTGCAAAATAAATTCCCTTGATAAAATGATCGACATACACAATTTTTACCAAACTTAATTTCGTTTTCTTATGATTACAATAATATTTCAAAACGCTCGACATTTTTACTGCTTGTTTATTTTAATAATATATGTACATAAAATTTCATTTTAAAAATGATATAACAATTTTGTCATTATTTAGCATTTTGAAAATTCAATAACTTTCGATTTTATATATTTAATACGATTTTTTTATTTTACAATCAAAGGCCTGAACATTTAATAAAAGTCAATCATACGTTATTCTACTAGTTGTTGAAAACTCTAAAATCGTCGAATACAATTTTTTTTTCTTCTAAGTGTTTAAAAGTAAATTTCCATCTAAACTGGACAGTATTTATGTAAAAAAAAACTTCGTAATAAGAGCAATTTTGTATAAAAGGGTTGAGAATTGAATACATAATTAAAAGTATATTTCGCTATATAAATTTTAAAATTCATAAAGACCAATTAAATTCAAAAACCGCTTAACGTCTTAAGATTTTATTTGCTTCACAATTCATTAATTTTCCGTGTTTTTAGTTATTACAAAATATTACGTCATATTTATTAGTTACAATTATAAGCCATTATTGTTGAGCTCAGAATCGTTTTTTTTTTAAATTTCTTTCATTCCTTCTAAATTCGAAATAATAATCCAATTTCTAAGTCGCCGTGTAAACGTCTCGCTCGAATCAATATACACAGTTTGGATTATTCGTTGGAATAAAACGAAAGATTTATACTTCCGAAACCTTTGTTTGACGCGTACATAAAATTGATAACGATGTGATAACGTTCCGGCTACATTCCGTGATAAACTGATAATGAATTCAAACACCAAAATTCAAAATCGATAATACAATCATCGTATTTTATAATTTTCAAAACCGTTTTGTAACGGTGTACTTATAAAGGCTTTACGTGCGATTTCCTTTAATATTTGTCGACATTTTTTCAGAACACGAAGATCATGAGTCCGAGTCTTATGGATCAACTGTTTCCAGCCAATCATAAAACTGTATTCATAGTCGATCACACGCCGTATTTTGGATTATCCAGCAACGCGCACATCAAAATGGACTTTGCGAAACGGCCGTCCGGCACAATACCACCTCCGCCCATATTTAAGTCGATGTGGACGTGTAGCATTGAAGCCGTGCTCGAATACAGCCGTATTGTCTGGGACTTGTTTCCGGAAGGAAAACTAATACGCGTTATTAGCAGTGACATGCAATCGCGCAACTTGAATAGTTGGGCCACTAGTCAACAAAACGTTAATCATATGCTGCACCATTTATCCTTATTAGGACCACCTACCAAACTTGTACCAAATACAAATCGAGACCATAGTATCGTGTTCGGATTTCGTGCAGCAGCTGAAGCTATGATTGAATGTACGACAGCCCAATTGGATCAAGGATCTAAGAAGAATAACATAGAAGTTCAAAACAAGTAATTGATTGTTTTAAAGTTTTATTAGATTCCAAATATTATCTAATACTGTGTGGGTGTGTTTTATATGTGACTATTATATATTTAAAAATTAAATTCGTACATTAAACAATGACCAACGTGTTTAATGTATTTAAGAACATATATATAAGTAATAATGTTAAGTACAGAATGTACACCTTGAAATAAACTTTAACGTGTTTAATGAAATTTAATTAATTTTTAAAATATCGTCTATATTTTACTATAAATACCTACGTCAGAAGAAATTAATTTACTAATGGTATAACAAACTTACTTTTATTAATTAGAAAATTTAATTTTTGTACATAAATTTTAAATGAATACTTATAATTAATACAATTGCGTAAAGTAAACAAAGATAATTTTAATTAAACATAAATAATGTTAAAAACATTAAAAGTTAGGTTTAACTTGGTAGTGGAAATATTAGAAAACTCGATATTACAATTTCTGATTTTTTATTTAAAATGTAAAAGGACATTTTAGTTAATAAGATAATTATAGAAAGTAATTAATAATAATAACGTTCATCATTAATGTCTAAAGTTTATCAAAATTTAATTATTGTTAAAATTATGTGTTTTTCTTTTTTATGATTTCAGCTGCAGGTCAATAATTATTACATCAGCTAGAGATGATCCGTCAATTGATAATCTCGTGACTATGTTTCATAATGAACTAATAAAAATCAATAAGTACCTATCTCAACCTAGTTCCATGCTTATTCATCATTGTCATTTAGTAATCATCAACACGTATCCAGATTCCATAATATGCGAAGTCACCGACCGCCCATGTTATAAAATGTCAACGTTGTTGGATTTGGAAGTGCATTCGGTCCCTGCATCAAAAATTGGTATGAAAATATCGAATCTTTTGTTGAAACACTACAATCTGGCTAGTACAACGGTGACTGGTATTCCGATGAAGGAAGAACAAAATGCCAGTTCATCAGCAAATTATGACGTTGAAATATACCACGCTGCTAATGCACATACGACCATTTTAAACGCAAGTGTTGTTGACGCCAAGGCAGTGGTCGCGAAAAAAGAAGGTGCGGACTACGAGACAATTAAATTGAAATGGTGTACACCTAGAGCAAACAACAATTTGCCAGATATTCATAGTTGCACAACTCTACATAGAATCACGCCAGTTGATATAAATAGTCGGCCTAGCGCTTGTCTGATTACATTTTTGCTGAATGGTCGTTCAGTGTTACTGGAAATGATCAAACAAGGTGGAGGTAAAAGTATATCGCATGTGCTAAAATCCTACAACGGTGACATATATATACACACGGTATCTTCCGGTCGTACAGTACTTGAAGATCCTCCTGCAATTAGTGAAGGGCCAGGAGGGAAAGTAACTCAGTATAGAGTATCAGATTTTGGTAATTTCATGAAGTTAAATTTACTACAACCATTAAAAAGGAAACAAGCAGAAGACAAAAATTGTATTGACGACGCTAAAGAGAGATTGAAAAAACAAACTGCGTATTGGCCACTAACAACATCGTCCACCATAATATTTAATTTGAAACAATACACTGAACCAATGTTGTCATTATTGGTTAAAGACAATATGACCGATCAAGAAGTAATGAATTGCAAACAGTGTATTTATACTTTAATGTCGGCTGAATCAAAAAACGAACACCTTATTGCACCCAGTTTGACGAATCCGCGAAAAATGATGAAAAAAGAGGACCAATACAAGTCCATGTGGGCAGAATTAGAAACGTTCCTCAAATCAAACTTGTACACGGAGAATCACTGTAAAGTGTTGCAATGTTTATTTGAATGTCGAGGTAAACCTGATGAAGAGAAGATCATTGAGAAAACTTTGACACGCTTCAAGAAATCATTAGCCGAACGGCCAAGTGTGATACGTGCAACTACAGATTCGCCGATGTCTCCTCCTTTAACTCAGCAGACTGGAATTAAACATTTGCCACGCAACGTTGACTCGGACCCAAATAGTGTTATGTACTTACAAATTGTCCAGGAACATGAAAATCGTAAACTCAACCCACCTACAAGACCTCAATTTGCGGGCAGGTTGAAATCTGTCCAAATGAGAAATGGCAATTTATTTGCAAAACTTTATCAACATATAGATGACGACACGGACACTAAAAATGGCAAATAATCGTTGAACATATTCAATTTTGACTCCCGTATAACTGTGTATATATTTGGTGTATGTACATATAGGTAATGTTTCGAAATGTTTCGTTTAACATTATTTTTCCACATTTATATAATTTTTATCGCCATGATCGTTGTTTCGCCGTAATTCTAAATAAGTATATATTAAATAAAGCGTACATAAAAGTATAAATACCATTCGCTTTAATATAACTATCGCCATAATATAATTTATGTTGTAGTGACAGAGTACAATTAATATTCGCCTAACTGAAATAAAATTCGGTTAAACGAACTTTGTCGATATTTAGTAGAACGAAAATCAAACCGGTACATAGCGGTAAGAAATAATTTTATATTTAACAATATTATAGTTTATATTTGTATTCGTTTTAATTAATGTAAGGGCGAATAAGTAGTTAATAAACGGCTTTAAAAGCAAGTATATTTTTGAACGAAACTATAGGTCGTAGTTAATTGTAGTATACAAAATGACATAAATACGTTTGCGACCCTAGTCCGATTTTGAAATAACGATTATTATTTCGATCGAAAGAACCTTACAAATATTTTTCTTAAATTCGTTAATTTTACTCGGATGTTAATCCATATTTTCGGGCCCGAAAATTCTTAAGTATGTTCGAGCGTATTAGTTTAAGATTATATTAAACGTCAAACGCCGTAATATTTATAGGGCATTTTATAGATACATTAATAATTGCGTAAGCTTTATTTTAGGTGACAACTTTTCGCCGACGTTTAAGAAAATTATACGTAAACGGCTAATCGTTATTACGCGTAATTCTCGCCGGTCTACGGTCGTGTTAATACGATAAATGACGCGATTCGTGATCGTCCGTTTCCAAAATCGAGACGACGGACTAATCGGGCGAAAACAAAGTAATCGCTCATCGAGTAAGAACGCGCGAATGAAACGTACGTACAATCGGAATTGTATTTAAACGATATAACCGAGGTGTAGGTTTGAACGGGCCAAATACGCGACGCGGTTAACCGGGACGAATTATCGAATATCCGTCGGACCCGTTGTTCATAAACCGCGGCGTTTGATAATTAACGTTCCGTAATTTGTATGCTCTTTGGCGATTCCGCGGTGTTTGGACGGCCGCGTTATCAATACGTTATCGGTGTTGTACGATAACGTATTGATTGTCGAGGAGTGGTATGCACCGATAAACGGAAACCAAATATTGGCGTGACGGGTAGCGTCGTCGTCCGGCGATCAATGGTTTTGTTCGAATAACGGAGTCGTATGTGCCTTGCGCGACGCGACTTCCGACCGTATTGGGCTTCGAGAGCGGAAAATGAGAATGGCGGAATCTGTCAAGAAATTATTAAAGCGCAACAAGCCGGGAACGAAGGCCAGCGTAAGACGCGTTTATTTTTTTTCATTTATCAATTCGACGTAATATTCACGCGTTATTTGCAGTCGTTTCGCAAATGGCCGGACGAGCCGTTCGAAGAGATGGAAAGCACGTTGGCCGTTCAAGAATTCATCCAGCAACAGATACGTAAAGAGCCGAGCAATATCGACGTCATATTGACGCCGCCTGATTCGCAAGAAGAAGGCGTCTGGAAGTACGAACATCTTCGGTAAGTCACGGCTCGACAGTAGCTACCGCTGCGAACGATCGACTCGACGTTTTTTTTTTCCTATCCTGCGTTCGTAGGCAATTCTGTATGGAACTGAACGGGCTAGCGGTCGAATTGCAAAACGAATGTTTACCCGACACGTGCAGCCAAATGACATCGACGGAACAATGGATATTTCTGTGCGCCGCGCATAAAACGCCCAAGGAATGTCCAGCGATCGATTACACCCGTCACACTTTAGACGGAGCCGCGTGTTTATTAAACAGCAACAAATATTTTCCTAGCAGGTAAAACAATTTTCTTTTTTTTTTGGTAACTTATCCTACGCTGTGTTTGTATTCGTTTTCGTTTGTCGTCTGTTATTAATTATCAAACGTTTTCTCGTAAAATGATAGCTCGTCGATTTTTAGAGATATTTCATTTTCCTTAATCCTAAGTCTTACTGTCAAAATCTATAATATGACCTTTAACGACAAATGTAAACTAATTAATTGTCCACTTTTTTCGTAACGTTTCTACTTCTCGTTCTAAAGTTTTGTTTGAAAATCAAATTTAAATTTCATTATAAATATTAAACAAAAAAAATACGTATTAATTATTTTTTAAATATGTACGAGGAGATTTAAACTGTCGCGTTTATTTTTGTTATATCGCTTCACTAATTAATATATTGTATTCGCGAGCTATATTTAAAACTACCGTTTCTTAAAATAGTCCGTATTTTATTTGGACAGTACATATTTGTGGATACTGTAGTTCCGTCGACATAATATATACACCCAATTATATTTTTGAAAATAACAAAACAAAAAAATTTAGTTCGATATAATTTAATAGTTTATTATTGAAAAGTTGCCAAGTTTAAAATACAATTTAAAACGTTATAACTATAATAGTTAATCGATAAGAATAAAATAAAAACAATTACGTTATATCCGAGTCATAAATGGTTTATATACACGCACGTATATAAAATAATATTGATAAGATTAAAAATTACCCGTAACTGTTGTTAGTTTTACAGTTTATTATTATACAATTTTTATTTTTATTATTTAACTGTAATAGTAAACTCACTTAAAACATAATATATTGTCAATGAAATTTAATAGTAGTGATTATCTTACATATTTTATAAATTTATCTTACATTTTATTTTTCTAGGGTTAATATAAAAGAATCATCAGTTGCAAAATTGGGATCCGTTTGTCGACGAGTATACCGAATATTTTCCCACGCGTACTACCATCATCAAAATATTTATAATACATTCGAGGTAAAATAATAAATAAAACTATAATATATATATATATATGTACGAATACAATATGTATCGTTAAAAATAAAATTATGGTATTACAGAACGAAACTTATTTATGTCAGAGGTTCACAAAATTTGTTATTAAATACAATTTGATGGCGAAAGAAAATCTCATCGTACCTATGCCTGAAGCAATTATGCAAGGTGTACGGACAGAAGAAGATGGGTCATCATCAATTAAAGAGCCATAACTTTGCTCTCCTTAGTACCACGGTATTCGCTTTTGTCGAACGTTTTACGAGACACTGGCCTGTTTACATGATCTGATACCTTGTCAGCGCCCTGGTACCTAAAACATTCAAATATTTCAATTGATTGTAATTTAAGTATTTCCAATCGAAACGATTAATTTTAAGCGTTAATTAAGTAAAATAATATCCGTTAGGCTTTTTGTATTATTTCCAAATTTCCGAGCCGTACAATTAACCCGATTATTTTTTACTAAAATTAGATTAGCGCGCGCGTAGTCCTTACCCGGATAAATTGGGTCGAAGGTGATTTTTTGATAATAGTATATGAATTGACGGTAACCTGCGTGTTGTAATTGTTTCAACAATTTTACCGTCGACCATTTCATCCTTGACCATTCTTACGCTGTAAGCATAAAACTAATACAATTAGTACAATCTTCCAGAAGAGACAAAAGTCGCGTTTTTAATTCGACATAATAATTACGAACGTCACGAACTGGCGTCCATTGTAAATTCTGCTTTTCGCCGCAGCGTAATTTATACAGGCAACACCGACCCATTTAATCGGCCTTTGATAATATGAACAACATCGGCGAAGTTTACAACTGTCAGTTCACGACGACAGTAGACGTTAGTATACCAACGTGCATCAAAATTAACCGCGAAAATTGTAATTCGTCGTTTGGGTTTTTTTTTAGCGTTGTATTAATTTGTAAACGAATGGCTGCGAGCCATAATTTCGTTTCGCGATTATATTAGAAACGAGAACGATTTTACCAAATTTTTATAAGATATTATATGTACGCACGGTCGTAGACAAAACCGTAGTACGTCCTCTAACAATAAACGTAATATTACCTATTTATTCGGCGTATTTGTCCAACGTTATTAGTTTCTAACCCTACCACCCGTAGACGACTCGAGTCGTCCGTTACTTACTTTCTGTAACCAATGCCGGTGATTTGCTTGAGTTCGGGCATCTGTCGTTTCAATATTTCGGCGCACGTGACCGCTTTATTCACCGACGGGCCACTGGCGCTACACACGAGGTGATCGCAATTTTCGAAGCTCTTCACGGCGAAACCGAGCATGTTTCGTATTTTCGAATGGTTGTTCACTTGCAAATGTTCGAATTTCTCCGGCAAATTGTCGATGGTGATCATGGCGCGGGTCCAACGCTCTTCCTGGTACACGCACTTGGGCTTTTGGGCTTCCACTGCCGATCGTAACGCGTTTTATAAAACAAAAAACGAAAACCGTTATTACGGGACGCGGCCCTTCGGTCGGTGGACAAACGTATTTACGCGGCGTTACGAACGATTTGACACCGATCGTCGTCGTTCGGCCGATGGTCCCCGAAACGTGTAGTATATATATATAGTACGCGATTCGTCCGTACGTTCCCTACGTGATTAACAAACGTGTTACCCCGTCGTTGTAACTCGACGGGGGGTAATAATACGTTCGCCGTTCGTTTTTTGATTTGGCGATCGCTACGTATACCACACACGTTGGTGGTCCGTCCGTCATCTCAGACTTACCAAAAGTTCGACGGCGTCGCGTGTGTCCGACCTAAAAACCGTTTCGGCACGTTCGCCCGGCAAGAAGTTGTCGGCGTCGCACGGACACACGGTCGCGAAATTTTCGGTAAAATATCGCGTGATGAACGAAACGAGTTTGGCGCGAAAATCGGGTTTATAAAATAATAGCCGATCGTCGGGTATTTCGTAAATTGAATAATTTAAAAATAAAATGAAAACGTAAACAAAAAAACCGGGAGGAAAAATTCGTCTCGACGCCACCGCCCCCCCTCACCCGTTTGGGTTAAATCCGAAAGCGTACGCGCGACGTAATTACAATTACTTCGAACTATTCGATCGCGAGAATCGATTTTTTTCGTTTTGATCGAACGACGACGACGGGGGGAGATGTAAAAAAAAAACCCCCCTTCGAAGCTCGATGATAATCGTTTCGAGAGTGTGCCACCCACCCACTAACCCGATCGGTATTGACTTACCGCGTAGGTTCGCGTTCATTCCGGCCGAGCACAGGCGTTCGAGTAACGAAAACGAGACCGATTCGCCGGTACGCGAAACGCCGAAGAAACCCACGACGTGTCCTCCCGAAAACGTTTTTCGGACGTGTAAAACGACCGTTGGACGACACGACGGTTTGCGCGCGCGTCGAAATAACAAAAACCAACAGCCTTACACGAAGCACCTGACATAATAACGCTTACTACTACTACTACTACTACTTCGACGGGCCTCAATATAATGAACGTTGTTTGCTGTTGTCGCGGGCGCACGTGGTTGGTTTTTCGAACGCTCGGAAAAATTCTCGACGAAATCGATGTTTTTTTTTTTTTATTCGACCGCCATAGGGTAACACGAACGGGTACCCGCGACGTAAACAACGACAACGTACTCGGCCGAAAAAAACGTCCGTAAATTTCTTAAAAAAAAAAATAAAAAATAAAAACCGTCTCGTCCCGCGGTTTTTGTTTTTAACGCAACGACATTTCGACGGAATAGGCTACGTCGGTTATTATTATTAACGAACATTGCGTGTTTCGGTTGATCGATCGAAAGTGGTTGGATGATAAGCACACACGCGTGTTTGTGTGAAATTTGAAAAGAAAACGCGTTCGGAAATTGTTCGCGTATTAGGGGGAAGGGTAACTACTTTAGGCGCCTAACAACCTCGGCGAAAGGTTTTCTCGAAATTCGACGACGACGAACGCGAAAATAATAATCGGTGGTCGTTTCTTTTATTTTTGTTCGCGCGCGGTGGCGCCGCCCGACCGTATATCGTCTCGTCGGGCGTTCCGGCCGTAACGACGACAATAGTTCGTATATATAAGGCGACGCCTATATTATTACGGCGTGTACGTCGTCGTAATGAAAGGAAATATTCCGAGAGGAGATTTTTCGACCGGGCGAATTGTCCGGAGAGTTATCGGGGGGCTCGTATACTATTATTCACCGTGTACACACGGCTTGTGGGCGAGCCGGAGGAGAGACGACGAAATGCGCGCAGGAGGGCGCGCGAATCAATATGTATAGTTCGAACTGTGTGGGAGGTGAAGGCGAGAAGGATTCTGTCGTTCGAGCGCGGAGGGTTATTATATATATATCGGCGGTGGTGTGTGATGGCCGCGCGCGACTTTTATGAGATAAAATACGAAGAGACATTCCGGAGCGGCAATCGTCGTCGCATAGCAGCCGCCCCCCAACATTCCGTACACGTACCACCGCGGCCGGCGTAATATATATATTGGCGCGACTATAATAAAATATTATATCGAAAATAATTATTTCCGAGTCGGACTCGGGGAGAGGAAAAAATCTTAGTCGTTTTTATAATACTATATATATATATTATTTTCGCCGTCTTATACGCGGCGACGATCCGACGCTCCCGTCGAGTATATACACACATACGAGTCGGTTTTCGCGCGTTACAGAAAATGTTGTACGCGAACAACGGGCGAGACGCAACAGTAACCACCACCGGCGCAACAGTTGGCACAACACCGGTCGTGTGGAAAGAACCCGCCGCCGGTTGTCTTCGTCCGTCGTCTCGAGTGTGTTTTATCGAACACCGAGGGCCGCGCCGCCGTTGAATAACACAAAACGGGTTAATCGAACGCGTTTTTTACCGTAAAATTTCGCGCGAATAATATAATCGTTTTCGACCGCCGTCGCGTACGCAACGATTTTATATGGGCGGCGCGCTGTTCGCGAAATATCTATTAGAATCGACGGGAAAATTCCTTCACGATCTGGCCCGAAAAACCTTGACCCGTATACGTACGCGCCGACCTATCATCGTCGTCATTACGGGTGGTCGTCTTCCGGACGGGCATTGTACGTGGGCGCGCGGGCCTGTGTGTCCGGGTGTGGAGTCACGTCGTCCCGACCAAATAACGCGCGCACCGGTTACGAGCGGAAAAATATCGCTTTAATAACGGCGTTACGAAAGATTAGTAGACGAACCGATAGAAACAAAAAAAAAAAAAAAACCCGCGGTCCGTTTAGCGCCGGAGAAAATGTACCGGCCGCGAAGGGGAACACGGGCGACAATTTATCGACGGCGTGACGATTGGTTAGTTATTATCCGGAACGATCGTCGGGTATTCGATAATATTTACGACGATCGTCACACAAAATGGACGAAAAACGAAAAAAATTCGACGAGCGGGCGAAACGTATTCACGGGAAACGCGCGCGGGTATAATTTTTCGAACGAAAAATCTCCAATCTCCCCGCGGTCACCTGCTAGTGTGCACACACTAATCGCGTTCGGCCACGAATCGATCTAAAAAATTCTTTGAACATTTTCTCGTATCGAAAAGCGCGCTACATACATACATATATATATACACGCGCGCGTCACTAATTTAGTACGAATTTCGATCGACGAAACGTACGTTTTCTTTTTTCTAAAATTTTCGTTCGCCTAGTATAAGTTACTAGCCTATGTTCGAATAAACCGTCTTTCACCAATTCGGTTACCAATTTTTTCCGTTAGCCCCTCCGTACACGTCGGTTAATCAAAGTCCGCAAGTCCGGACCCAACACGATTTTCGAAAATCGGTCGACAAAAAAACTTTTCATTATCGTTCGTGGCCCCGAAACGACGACGTTCCGTCCGGGGCGGTTTAATTTTTCGTCACCGGTCGCGTCTTCGTCGACATTCTCACACCCAAGTCGGCCTGATCATTCTCGTGGCCGTAAACCACGGGCAATCTCGTTACCGGCATCTAACTATATATCCAAAACATCGGCACCGTAACTCGCCCGCCAAACTCCGGAAGGATTACACGTCATATTGTCATCGTCACCAAAAATCGGTGGTGGCGAAATTCGGGCATTTACCTCGAAACGGGCGTTCGTCGCGCGTAAAATCGAACGACAAACTGTCGGACGTTTTCCGCGCGACACACATCTATCATACTCCACGCGCGTGTCCGACGAGCGAGACGGGACTTTTTAAATCTTAATTTCCTTAGAATTCTCCGTCTTTCTCTCGTTTCGTATACGCACCACACACGCGTGCTACAACGTACGACGCGTGCTACAATGTACGACGCGTAAACGTACGGCCGTGACGAATGGGAAGCAAACGGAGAGAGTTTGTCGAGGCGGAGTTAATTCACCGTGAAAACTTGGCCGAGAATTTTCCGCGAACCCTTTTGGAAACTTCTCCAGGGGCCGATGACACGCGGCTGTGTCCATTGTCAATCCCGTATCGTCGTAACAATATATACATATATATGTATCGTACGAGATGATGTTCAGGGGTGAGGAGATCAGGGATACGGCGGTTCGAAAACCGACGCAGCTGCCGACGATTATATTTCGGCGTCGTAATTATATATAATGGTATTTCGCGTACCGCTATGGCTTTATGGCGAATATCGATATATCGAAACAAAACGTACGACGCGCCGTACAATCACGCGTTCGTTCCAAACGTTTATAATCATATTCGCGGGTACGCGGAAACAATTGACCGTTTTTTACCGACTCGTTCATTGGACGACTCCATCGTCTTTGATCGACTACCCCTCCGATACGGACAAAATACGAAAAACGTACAAAATAATGCAATTTTCGACCACCACGCAGTAAATTATACGCGTACGACATATATATATATACATACGCGTGTGTGTGAGCCATGGTTAAAAGGACTTCCCCCTACCGTCGGTCAATGAAAACGAAAAATATATTTTACGCTTGTTTGAAAACGCTCGTATTTTACGTACAGCGCGGTTTTTTACGTTTTTCGTTTTATCGATTTTTGTCGATCATTGTTAACTACGGTCGCGCGTTTAATTTACACGTACCGCCATCACTACTACTACTACTATTGAAATATCCTACGGTTAAATCGCGCTTCAAACTATTTTAAATACCGAAATATTCGTTTTAAACGGATATAAGGAGGTGTGTGTATGGGGGGGGGTTATTATTGATAATAAACAATAAAACTTTTTGAAACTCGTCTCGTAAATAGGAGGAGAAAAGTCGTTAGAATTAATTAGGATTTTAAAAATCCCAGTTACGTACGGAGTGACGGGTGTATATATATATATTATCTTGACTTCGGCTAATGAGAAACGTTTCGTGTTAGATTCAAATCCGATTTTAAAAATTAGTTTACCAGTCGCGGTGTATACAATACTTTCGACGATTTTCGTATTCTCGAAAAGTTCGAGTATTCTCGGAACCGGAATTTATTTATTTTTACAACCGTTCGCGAATTCGCAACGTTACGTAAAACTTTCGATACATTTTTTTTTTATACGGAAACCGGACGATCGTCGAACGAAAACGTAATTATATTCCCGACAATAATAATAC
Source organism: Geopemphigus sp. TES_GeoC_2020 (assembly GCA_025469175.1). Lineage (NCBI taxonomy): Eukaryota > Metazoa > Arthropoda > Insecta > Hemiptera > Aphididae > Geopemphigus > Geopemphigus sp. TES_GeoC_2020. The sequence goes on along the minus strand of JAIPRN010000371.1, from coordinate 76,353 downwards.
TCGACGCTTACGAAACCGATACAATTTTCGTAATGTTCGAGAATTTAACGACAAAATTACCAATTATTCGCGTTAACGGTAAAATTAATCGCCTCCCCCCCCCCCGATATATGTTTTCGGAATTGTCGGGGAAATTCGATATTTTCTTCTTCTAAATTTCGCGGATCCGATATCGTAAACGTGTTTAACTTCTATTAATTATTATCCTTTTCACGACCGTAAGGTACACGACGACGCTCGTAAACAATTATTCGTTTTCCTTAGTAAATTCTATCTAAACGTTTAAAGACAACGTTATTACGTCTCAGTTTTAATAACTGTGTTAATAAATATGTAGAGCGTTGGTGCAATGTTTACAGCTAAGTAAAATACTCGTGCTACTTTAAACAAAAGTTGTACATTTTAATTTACGACGACTAAGTAAATTAAAAATACTCGAACAAATAATAAAATGATGGTCTACGAACGATTTTGTTTACGTTAATTTTTCGATACACCTTTATATCGCCGCTATATATCGGAGTATTGTATAACGTACGTAGTAAGCGTAGTATTTTATAATTATAAATTTAGAAGAGAAAGAAAATACGCGTTTAGCGTAACGAAAATATTAAATATTTGATTCGGACAATAATATCGAATTTGAATACTATAGCCACACAATTACGGCGTGTGCCATATTATCGCGAATTTAAACGTTCGCCGCAGGCTTCACACGACGCAGGCAAGACGTTGGAAACCCTTGCATAACCGTTCTATACCTCCAGCAGTTTGGACGCGCGGCATCATCATTACTCGAAACTCGAAAGTATAGTAAGTACACACACACGCGCGCTCATATCGTACATGTATATTTATAATAATATTCGTACCGTACTTACAAAATATACGTTACTTTACAATAATTATTATTTATCGTTTACGTGAAACGAGGCATTTTTTTTTTTTTTTGAAACGAAAAAGTCGAATATTTTCTAATTACAAATCAAAACGATCGCAGTAACGGACTCGTAGCTACATATTGTTATTTTCCTTCTTCGTAGTATGTTTAATAAAAAAAAAAATATATATATATATATATATATACATAGCCAACGGATATAAATAGTTATTAAGGGAAGGATCGAAAAATACACGACTCGCGGCGTCCAATATGTATTGTTGTAAAAAAGTCGGAAAAGGAATATACGAGGCTCTTTGTTTTGTTCGAATCGTCCGAAATGTTCAAATTATAAATTTTGTAGACGACCCGCGAGGCGTAATCGTGCCTTTTAAAATTGGTCCACGACTGACGTCTATATATTCGGTTTCGTTCGATATATTTCATATTTACGTATATCCGTAATAACGTTGGACAAATACCAATTTGTATTCCACTAAAAATAAATATTATGTCATCTACTCCATACTACATTCGACGCACGCGGATTGGGAATCGAATACGGGCGGCGCTTATTACGTAGAGAGAGAGAGAGAGAGAGAGAGAGCGAAAGACAGAAATCATTTATGGAATTTCGATCGATAGTTTTGAAAACGAAGTGGCGAAACTATTTCGAAAAACAATGACGTTGACGGCGGCGGCGCGTTAGTATTAGAATAATATTCGTTAATATCGATTTTGGGCAAAAAAATTGTCGCTAAAGATAATAATCGTAGACTTTTACAATAGTTTCGACAATTATGTAATTTTTATTTCGGCAATTAACTACCTAATAAAAGATTAATTATTTATATAATTTTTAAATTAATTACGGTAACGTTTAATTCGTTTTTTGTTAAGTCCGAATTACGGCGTAATAACCACGACAGATTATTTTCCCAAATAATGACCGTATAATAATAGTTCGTAAATTCTATTTCGTGTTTTGTTTTGAAAAATGTGTAGTTTCGAATATGAGCTTTTTAATGCCACGCATCTTATTATAAAACACGAACCTAGTTAAGATAATTTTCATGTTTCTTTTAATAGAATTTCGATATCGGTATTACGTAATAGTAGTTTTTGTGTTTGAATAAAACGTTTTGTACGTTTATTACGTATTATTTTGTACGTATATCGATTAAATAAAAAAAATTGTACTTCAAATTTTCTTTAAACGAATTAATTTTAATACACGCCGTAAATCGCGTTCAATTTAAAATCGCTTTTTACGCACTTATGAAAATTAATTTAATACTAAATATCGCTTTAAATAATGCATAATACAATAAAGCTAGACAAACAACAATGTCATAGATAATTCGTGTTTTAAATTTTAAATAAGAAAATAGTACAGAGACCGTTGACTTTATCAATTATTTAACGAGCAAATATAACAAAATTATATTATAGGCTTTGAGCTAAGAATTTTTTGGTTTATAATAACGCGTCTTTTTTTGTCTACGAATACTTTTTCGTATAACACAAGTTCTTCGATTTTAATACTATTTTCTAGTAAATAAAATTGTATCTCGTTGGTATTTTATTTGATTTTTTTTTTAGAGTTTTCGTAAGCGTAAGTACACGAAAATTGTAAAAGCTAGTCAAATTGTCAACATACGAGAGATTTTCATAAAATCGAATTTTTTCTGTTACAACCTCAAAAAAAATTAATTACGCGACATACTTGATACCTTTACCAATTATTTATTTTTCCATTACACATACGTCTAAAGTAAAAATTTAAAATAATTTGATCGATTTTAGGCTAAATATGTAGCATTATAAAAATATCGATAACTCCCGTTTATTTAATGTACAAAAATCATTATAATTTGAAATTCAAGGTTGAAATGTTTAAAATTTGTATACAATGACTGCATATTTTGTTTTTCTAAGAATAACGGAAACAAAAATCGGTAGGTTTAATAATGTAGTAATTAATTTTTAATAATACAATTTTAAACTCTCTGTCTAAGTAACACACTTACACCGATGTCCCACAATTTTTGCCGTCCACAAATTAATTGTATTAAACGTTAAATTAAAATTTTTTTATATATATTTAAGGGTAAAAGTTTAAAACAATGAAGATAAGTTCTGAACTATATTGTAACTATATTGACTAATATGAATATATCATGACGACATTATGTAGGTAATTAACGGTTTAATATGCACAAGGAGCAATATTACCGATTTTATATTTATTTAATCCTTGATTTACAGTGTTCAATTAATGAAACAAATTTTCATAAACCAATACATTTTGTAATTAAGAAGTAAAATTATGTAAATAATTAAAAATAATTAAATAAAAAGGCTCATAAGGTTTCAATCCTCAATTAATACACTCAATATTGGCAAATATGTTTAAAAAGATATAAGTGCTTACATGCGATTCGATCATTTTTAGTCGAATATCTTAACTCGAAAACATCCTAAAAATATATTTACGTATATAGCGTAACACGTTATTAGCTTTATCTTAAAATTCGAAAAATCTTCGCCCGACGAATTTTCGTTTTTTCGCCGGGTTCGCGTACAAGTTGTTTATGCGTTTCTGTGTAATTGAATACCCATTTCAATTAAAATATTATTAAAATCGAAAAAAATAAACATATAAAAAATTTCGCTTTTTAAATATATTAATTGACGTCATATTCTGTTTAGAAAACTTTCGGACCATAACTAGGATAATATTGACGTTGTGAACAAGTAGATTCAATTTCCCTAAGTGTGATATTATTAGTTCGAAACATAAAGTAATATTCTCATTCACCAAATTATAAACATACATAAACGTAAATTCTACTTCGTATCGAAATAATAATAACGTTTTAATTATATAAATAATATATAAAACGCGCACTATATAAAATAAAACGGTGATTAGGCGACAATAGGCGCGGCAATAGGTGCTACGACGAGTAGAAAACGTCGATTATTTAAAAAACGAAGCGAGTAGATCATCCATCTAATATTTCGGAATTAAAATATTTATTCGATCGATAATTTGCCCGACTCTTGTCGTCGCTTCAATTCAAATCAAACGTACGAGTAGATTTAATTAATAGGACAATGACGTTAAATAAGGGAATATTCCGTGAAAAATATTTCTTCGGCAAGTGATGAAGGAAAAAATAATGAACGAATAAAAAGGTGGAAATTCTGGCGCTGACTTGCAGGAGTGTCTACCTCGTCAATCTAACATTATACGCCAGCCATGCACATGACAACTTTATTATTATCGTTCTCCGAGAAAAATCCATTAGCCGTCCCCGTGTTTAGAGAAATCAAGAGCTTTTGAATAATAATAATAATAAACTAATAATTATCGGGCACTTAAACGTTAATTAAACACATGGATATTAATTGTATTCCGCCGTAGATTCAGGGCGCGGACCACCCACCGATCGTAAAATGGACACCGAACAGTTCCGCAAATACGGCAAGGAGATGGTGGATTATATATGCGAGTATTTGGAGACGATAAAAAGCCGAAGAGTCACCCCCACGGTGAGCCCGGGCTGGCTGAAGAATAAAATTCCGCTAGAAGCGCCCGTACAACCGGAGCCGTTCGACGCTATAATGGAAGACGTCGAAAACATTATTATGCCGGGGGTAAGACTATATATGCACGTTCGATTATTACGACGATTTTAAAATAGTATAAATATTAACGAATAACCAAATACGTAAACGCCTATATATACATATATATTAAATAATTCGGTTCGAGAATGAAATTGTTTAACGGTGATAAACAGATGTACGGAAATTATACAATACGATTTTATCACCCTATACCGCGGTGACATATTTTCTAACGAATTACGTATTTTTATTAATTAAAAAAAAAATCTTTATCCTTCGAAATATCGGTACGCGTGTTCGTTCGAAAATAATCGGTGAACTCGGGTATAGACCGTAATGTTTAATCGAACAATCGTATTTTTAAATTTCCGAAGCCCCTATCGCGAATTGCGCGCCATCCACGTACAAACAATTATAAATCGTAACTAAACACTTCACCAGTTAATCCGTAATTACGTGTTTTTTAAAAGGAATATGATTTTAAACTCGTTGTTAGTCCAATTTTTGATTTTTTTTTTAAACGTTTCCCGAAATTATTGACACATAAAGGAACATAGTTATAATAACGTGAACGGCTTATGTATATTATATATTTTGTGCATACAGGTGACTCATTGGCAACATCCAAGATTCCACGCGTATTTCCCTTCCGGCAATTCGTTCCCGTCGATTTTAGCAGACATGCTATCCGACTCCATAGCGTGCATAGGTTTTTCGTGGGTGAGCGAGACTTATGACATTGTAACCAAATCAAATAACACGCGTCGATAACAAGGCTGAGCAAGTTACTTTTCGCTTTGGACTAGTCGATTTGAAATAATAATTACATCTTGTCTAGTTACAATTATCGAAAACAAAAATAGTAGTCAGCCTTGGGTAGTCGACATAAATGTTTCGTCGGCAATTTATAGTACATCGTATTTTATAAAGGCCGCTAGTCCGTCGTGCACGGAATTGGAAACAATAGTTTTGGACTGGCTGGGTAAAGCCATTGGACTGCCAGAGGAGTTTTTAACGTTTTCGGAGGAAGCATCTAAAGCCGTCGCCGGCGATTGTATGAGACAAAACGACATCGAGAACGAAATACAAAACGGCAAGGGCGGCGGCGTGCTTCAGGCGAGTATATACTGCCATTTTGTTTTTTTTATTATTCTTTTTCGGAAAATGTCGTCGAATCGATTATAATTATGGTTCAGTAACGTGACAAATTACACGCGTACGTTCCCTACTTTGTTTTTCCAATAGAGTTCGGCGAGCGAGTGCATATTCGTGTGTATGCTAGCGGCTAGAGCACAAGCGATCAAAAGACTGCGTAAATTACATCCGTTCATCGAGGAAGGTGTTCTGTTGTCCAAACTGATGGCCTACTGTTCGAAGGAATCGCATTCTTGCGTCGAAAAAGGCGCCATGATGGCGTTCGTCAAATTGCGCATTCTCGAACCCGACGAGAACAATAGTCTGAGAGGCGCCACGTTAAGACAAGTTAGTATACCACGGGCGTGCTCATGAAAAGAAATAAAAGTGTCAATATCTCTCACACTCCACGTGACGATTTTTTAATATCTCTCGATTACGCATACACAAATTTTTGAATCTTCACTTAGCCCTATTTTAAATAACGTATCATAAATTCCTTTTATTCTCTCTCATTTTTCTTTAAACCCTAAAAGCCCAAATAGCACTATAATTTAATTGAAAACGAAATCGTCGAGTTTAAATTCAACATTTTCCAAAAATAAAAACGTAATTTTTAACCGAGTCATTGGAATCGAAATTTCATAAACATTTTTAAACATACGCGTTACGTATTTATCAAGCATATAACATTAGTTATTTAATTAAAAAAAAATATGTATTCATATATATATATATATATATATATATATAGATATTCAGTACATATTTAGCATAAATCATAAATGTATAAGACGATACATGAAACTGATACGAATTACCGTGTTTCAATATAAAAATTGACTACTGAATGTCAGTAAAAACGTTCTCCGCTAATAAAATTTTTTTGTTGATAATTTACGTACATCATTAGTAGACATAAGGTAAATTTCAAGTGACTTTATAAAGGCCGTTAACGCTATTGATTCATTTCGTATTTCCAGAAATTATCACCAATATGCATATCTTCTTATTGGAAAAAGTCGAGTACGCTATTGTTATATTCAAATTTAAGACCCGTTACGACCTAATATTTAAGTAATAATTAATTATTGGAATATTAGAAAAAGTAGGTCGCCGTTCGAAAAGTAAACAAAAATAACGTTCGTTAAACGTGTAAGGAATAGAAATAGAATTTCGAAATTGATCTACAAATGATTAGATAGCGAATAAAACACGCCCAAATAAAATTAGTTCCAAATTTTTTGGCGGACAATCGCTGACTCAAAATAAAAAAAATCGCCTCGTATATCGGCTGTGGTCAGTAGTCGTCGTGCGAAGAAATGACTTTAAAAAAAAAAAAAAAAACAACACCTAATCCACTCGTCACGCGTTTCTCGTCGTGTACGTATATACAAACAGGTGATGGAACAAGACGAGGCGATGGGCTTGATACCGTTTTTCGTATCCACCACGTTGGGCACGACGTCTTGTTGTTCGTTCGACAATATATCGGAAATCGGTCAAGTGTGCCAGCAATTCGAGACCGTGTGGTTACATGTGGACGCCGCGTACGCGGGAAGCGCGTTTATTTGTCCGGAGTTCCGAGGCCTGATGAACGGGATACAGTACGCGGACTCGTTCAACCTTAACACGAATAAATGGCTGTTGACGAATTTCGACTGTTCGTGTCTTTGGGTGAAAGACCGGCTGAAATTGACGTGTGCTTTGGTGGTCGACCCGCTGTATCTGCAACACGGATACGCGGGTGCCGTGGACTACAGACACTGGGGCATACCGTTGAGTAGGCGCTTCAGGTATACGTCGTGACGACCGATACAACAATTGTTACGCGACAGACAATTACCGAGGTGACCGTTCGTAACGTAATTGTAGGTCGCTGAAGCTTTGGTTCGTGTTGCGGACGTACGGGATTACCGGACTCCAGAAATATATACGACATCATTGCCAATTAGCGAAACGCTTCGAACGATTGGTTAGATGCGATAATAAGTATGAAATTTTGAACGACGTAAAGGTAACGACCTAACTGTATATAGACAACTTTGTTACAATAATATTGTCACACAGTAATATTTTACTTAAGAAAACATTTTTTTTTTAAACAGATGGGTTTAGTTTGTTTCCGTCTGAAAGACGATCCGACCAATAAACTAAATAAAAAGCTCTTAGAAACCATTAACGAATCGGGGAAACTTCACATGGTACCAGCTTTAGTACACGACAAGTACGTCATCAGGTTTTGTGTAGTGGCAGAGCATGCTACAGAAGACGATATCGGTAATATTATATTATATGTAACTATATAAAATAAAGTAATAATAACGAAACGAATTTAAACTTGAATTTCTAACAATCGAATATATTTCGAAGAAAAATAAGAAATTAATACTATACAAAATCTTTGACTATACACGCAAAAAAAATATATATATACCAAAAATTAATTAAGCTTTTCGAATTAAAAAAAAAAGATTTATAAATGAACGATGACATTCGAATCAAATGCAGGCACGAATCCACAAGTTTCGAAAAGAAAGCGATTTTCCTATAGACATTTTTAAATAGAATTTCTCGTTTTTTAATGGTGTAGGTGGTTATTGAAAAAAATGCATATTACATCAGTTTGTATTCTTTAACCCTTCTTTAATCCACCATCAATTAAATTTCACTAATACTAGTGATTCATTTAAAAGTTAGAAAAATATATATCCAAAGCTATTTTAAATTTTACGTTTAGATTATGCTTGGAAAATTATAAAGGAAACGGCAATAACAGTTTTATACAAAGAACAAGAACTTACAGAAAAACGAGAAGTCAGTAAATATAATACACATTATATACATAATTGTCCCCCGGATATCTGACAAACGCAATGACTTTGCTTTTATTCAATATCGTTTGTTATTTTTTTGTTTGCTAAGTTTTTTCGTAATAATTACTAGAATCATACACTCCAATTATTGTAATTTCAATTTTTTTTTAAATTCAAAATAGCCATTTTATAAATCGGTTTTTAAAAACAATTTTGACTACAATAATATCTTTTAAATATTAGTCAATGATTTTATATAATTTTTAAAATGTAGAAAAATGTCAATTTCTTTCCGCAAAACGGGTTCTTAAACAGATTCATAAAATGGCTATTTTAGATTCCGCAAAAGTTTTTAAATTATTTATTTTTATTCGTGTAAACTTTTTAAAAAAAATCTAAAATATTATTGTTATAAAACGTAGGAAGTCTATCGATTATATAATGAAAAAGTAAAAATATTGAATAGAACACAATAGTTATTGCATTTGTCATATTTCCCCGAGATACCTGTATAAATATTGAAACCAATTATTTTTTAAGCGAATGGAAAACAAATAAAAACGTTTGAAAATCTTGTTTTTTTACTATAATATTGACGTTAGTGGGGTCAGATAATTGTATGATTTATTTAAATAAGTTTATAATAACTATATTATTTTATTGTTTCAAAAGCGTTTTTAGTGTAAATAAATAAATTCTGTAAATTAAAGTCAAAAGTATATGCTAGTATATAGTAGATTTTCATTTGCTTAAAAAAACTTGTAAATATAATTGTAAACAATTAAACACTATTTGTAAGTATTCGTGAAATAGGAGCAAGTGGATGAAGTGTTTGAGTTAGCTGAACGTAAGAAAGACGATTTAGCCTACAGGAGATCGTTCTTTGTACGAATGGTGAGCGACCCAAAAATATATAATCCAAAAATCGCTAGATCATCGCCCGGATCACGCAGACATACTCATTTGAGTTCAATGGATGACGATATTCACGATTCGTTGTCAACAGTCACTAGTGATACAGAAGACACGATGACACAACAACCAGCGTAAATAATGATACTTTTTCTTAATTAATTTATATAACTTATGGACATTACATCCATAGTTAATTAGGTATTCAAATCCAATAATAATTTTAAAAATTATTATCTATAAATATTTATAAGCGCACGATGAAAATTAAAAAAAAAAACACCCACCAAAGACGTATTATATATCATTCAAGTTGATTAAAACACTTAATATCTAATGAAACATATAAGTGGCCGCGTTAAATTATTAAAAGCAAAATAATATCGAACCACGTTGTATTAAAGAGATATTTAATTTTGAAACGACGAAATTAAATACCTCGAATTTATGTAAATGATTAAATATTAAATACTCTGAATATATTTCGTACTTTGCACTATAAATTATATAATTTTAAAATCTAAATAATTAAATTATATTGAAAATATGGACGAATTGCCAATAAATATAATATACAATTATAAATATGCACGTACTTATACCTATTTAGACAAAAATCGTGAACGAAATGTCGTAATAGAAGTATACAACTAGTAAAACGAATACTAATTATAAACATTAAATAAAAACGTATGATTATAATTTCAGAAGTTCGTGGATAAGTTGGCCATTAGCATTCCTATTCCAAGGAGTCTTCGACGATAAAGAAGGCAACGATGTGCCTGTTAGGTCAGTTATATACAAATAATTATGCAATATATATGTAGTTAAATTTCGTTAAATATTAAAGAGTATATTTTTTTACTATAGATTTAGACATTTAGCGACAAAAATGCACTTTAAATCAAAAAGCAAATCGTCATCGCCAGAACACTTAGCGACGGATGAAAACAAATCGCGTCGTAGTTCTCCAGTATTTCCAAGGAGTTTGAAATTTGTTAAAACTGAAAACGATAGTAACATACAAAAACAATAACTAACCAAAATATTGAGTGGATTTTCGCTTATGTTTCTTTTCTGGCTTATTAATGATAATTATAATTTAATGTCCATGACCTCGAACGTGCAAACGTAGAAATTAAAAAACATTTTAATTTAACAATCATAAAATATTAAAAATAAATTGTAACTATGACAAAACAATTAAAACTAAAATTCATGAATATGCCGATACATTGAATTTTATCGATTAAATGTGCCAAATCAAAATTAATATATGGGTAATTAATAACAAATCTATTAAATTCTTTCAAATTGGATAAATTAGATCCGGATCAATATCTACATAAAAATAATAATGACGTTAAATAAAAAATATATATTTAAAAATATGAGAATTATGGTATACGAAAAACATTTCTCAAATATTAAAATAGAACATCGTAAAAGTAGTATATTGGTTGATTAGTATGTTTGAGTTACATAAATTTGATTATTGAGTATAGTTAATAGTATTTTACTTGCATATAATAGAATTTATAATACATAACTTAGTTTAGATACTACGAGGTATGCAAAAAATGATTGAAATAGGTAGCTAAAAATTAGCTTCAGTGATATAGGTACTCAAAGGAAATGTATAAATATTATATATCAATTGTAATTTTCAAATCATTTAAAATTTAATTTAAACAACATAATTATTCAAAATTACACGCAAGAATTATTGTAAATTATTATTTTATTAATCATTATAGCGGATAATATAGGCAAGCTTAAAAACAAACGTACTACCGCGAGAAGTTGATTCCAAATTTTCAATTCCATTTTACTATTATGCGATATATATTTTCGTATTAAATTAAAATAAATCTAGGTTGTACCCTGTATGTACAGACAGATAATTCTGTTTTATTTTGATTAATCATGTGTATATAATATATTGGTATATGCGTTTAATATTTATACAACTGATAATAAACTGTAACATTGTAGTTGTGAGTGTTATATTGCAGTTCATTAAGCCATATAGTCTCGTTTTAATATAAGCTTTAAAATACAATTTTCATTAGTGGCCTCATAACTTTTAAATACAATCCCTACCTAACAATAATAATTAATAATTTTTTTCTCATTTATAAAACAAAGACTATTTTATTTTTTTTACCTATTACATATTATATAATATACTAAATTATTAGAATCTATAAATAAAAGATTAATAAATTGTCTAAATGATGAACCAACAAAAACTCTAGTATTCTTTAATTCGTATATTTAATATCTGAAGAACAAAATAGTAACCTACGATATTTATTTATGCCTTTGCGTGGAAAAATCCATGAAAATAATTAAAATATGATCAAAAATACACCTAAACTGAACAAAATTAAAATATTTTTATTCATTAGGTATTCATAATATATATAGGTATTTAAAATATTATTCTACTGGTAAATATTACTAAAAGAACAAAACATACACATTCGAGGTCATGAGTTATAATTTGGACGAGTAATTTAATTTTTAATTAATTTACCTGTTTCTTGCATTAATAAAAATAAATGATTTGTTGAATTCAAAAAACAATATCATATCTTAGTCGTACATATAAGAACTTTAAAAATATTCCCCACGTTGTTTTCTACATTTACGTTCAATCGTACATTTTACTATTATTGTCAAAATTATGAACATGGCATTAAGCTTGTTATTGTTATTAGAGATTAAACGTAATTAGTTAATTATTTTAGATAAGAAATTTTTAAAAATAAGGAATACATTACTCAAAATAATATTTAATATAGTTAAGATATGTTTTCGGATGGACAAATTTGCTCCGTTCGTACCACCTATAGGTAATGTTTTATTTAACGTAATTGTATACGAACAAAGTTCTGTTCACGGATTTTTTTTATTTCAAACCCAAAGAAGTATAGGCAAGTTAAATACTGACTCGTAAAAATATGTACACGTATATCATCCGAGTAGTCTACATTCTGAAAAACGTAACAATAACATCGATACAGGAATATTGATCGTGAATTCATAAACAATAATATTTTCTAGTCGCGTTTTATCTATTTATTCGGACAGAAATTGGTTACGACACATAACACACTGACGGACGGTGGGAGCGAAGACGAAATAATAACGAAATATGTTCGCGTCGTTAACGAATATTAACGTTACGTGAAAAAAAAGGGGAAACATACGAATAAAAACGACACTTACTCGATAATCCTGGTGGACGCGAGTCAGCCGTGTGGGTATAAATTCGGTACGGACGTAACGATCGAATTGAACGCAAAGAAAGCGTAAAGCGAACAACAAGCGGAGACGGGAAAAACACTGTAAATACGAGTCGCTCGCACGCTAGACGCGAAATTCAAATTTTAAAATGTCACTCTTTTTGCCACTTCGACGTGTTATCGCAACGGGTCACGTGAGTTAACCTCATTTTATTGCGCGGCGCCGATATCAACCGGGTGAACCTTGACCCCGATCGTACGTTCACAACGCCTACCTACAACTACAACACCGACCTTGGTACACTTCCTTATCACTGATATCGGTGGCGTAATCCAGAACGCGAGAAAACGTCGAAAACGTCGTAAAACAATAACGAACGTCCGTTTCGAACATGAAATGTACGGTAAATAACGAAACGACTCGAGACTGTCGTACGTAACGCGACCGGAAGAACTACGAAATAAAAACGAAAATATCGACGGGTTCGAAACCGTTTTACGTCGAGACCCGCGCCTGTTGGCAATTTGTCGTTGGGACGACTGAAGTTTAAATTGTTTTTAATTTGCGGTTTTGCGCGACAATTACGAAGAAAATCGGTCGCGACGCGCTCGGGTGTTCCGTCCACAGCGCTCCGAATGTTTGAAACGCAGTCGAATAGTAGTAAAACCCAAGGGGATGTGTATTGCGAACGCAAAAACAAAACCCAATCATTCACGTACGTGCAGTGTACCGTCCAAGCACGACGTTTTTTCGTTAATAAAATGTCGTCCGAAGACGAAATATGATTTACGGGAGGACCTAGCCGAGTAAATAAACGCGCGTTTCCCGAAAATCGGCAAAGCGACGACTACCTAAATGCTACGAACAGATAAAACGCGAACCGATAAAGGAACGATTTCGAATTTCGCCAATTTACCGATTTCGTACGACACATTCTACTGGACGTACGATTTGATCGACTTCGTGTACGATCGCGATTCGGATTTAATTCGTAAGCGACGCGACACGCTGACGATAAACGTGAACGAATTAGGAACGGTATCGTCTCACGCGCCGCTCGTAGCGAAATGGCGCCACGGCGTAATTACTTTATTCGAACCGAAATTTGAGTTATCCGCGTACGGTATTCTCGTGTCGCGTTATCTTCGCGAATCTATTGAACGATTGACGACATACGTGTCCGGAGCGTATTCGTATCGTGCATAGTAATTTGGTCGTCTGGAGAAATACCGACCGGTCGGCGTTTCCAATTTATTTATTTTTTTTCGATTTTCGCCGATATCGCGAAACGACGGTGTTTTTGTCGTTTTTGTTTCTACGGTCGGTGACGAGTTCGACTTTCGTTAATAACGTACGTTCGTCGAATAAAAAGACTATACTCGTATAGTTCACAGACAAGCGCTGAATAATTACGGAAAAACGCGTCGACGCGCGTTCTCTCGTTTTAAATCCCTCGTTTTCGTTCGTTTCGCCGGTGTCGTAACGTGCCTACCGGTAAGTGTCGGTATTTTATCAATACGAAAAAGAGAATAATTTTCGAAAACCCAACCACGTGCGAATATAGCGTATCGATCGTTCGGAACGCGTTTTTCTCGGCGAATTATTTTTCTCCTACGAATATACCTGTTTATGATCGGTTATGGAATTGGGCGTGGAAGGAAGACGAAGAAGAGGAAGACCAAAGAAGAAGTGATTGAACGTAATTGAGTGTGATATGAGGACTGCTGATGTGCGTGTCCCCTTCAAGGAACTCACCTTGTCGTGGTGAGGGGGCTTGAGCGGAGATCCCCTTGTGGTATCTCCTGACCAAGAGTTCCTAAACGGCCATCAGGACACAAACATGGTACCGAAGGCGAAGTGCCGAAATGCAAAGGACTGAAATAGCCATATTAAGTACACGGATTAAGAATAAAAAGCGCCTCGATGTGGGCGAAGGTAAACGTTGGCCAAGAATAATTTATACAAAAAATGTGTACGGATTAAGGAAAAGGGCCTAAATGTGGGTGAAAGTATAACGGTTATAATGATTAAATATTTTTTGGACATTGGAATTTTGGATAAAATTGAAAGCCTTTTAGGCAAACGGACTGTATTTGGACATGGCATTTTTTGAATTTCATGGGATTTATCCCGGTCTTTGGTTAGAATGAGGCTCACCGATAGCCGGCGTAGTGGCCAGAATACCGGGAGGCTAGCTTTGTAATATTAGCGAACCGGGTTGACCCACCGATGTCAACCATCTATAAACCTAGTCGGTACCACGGGAGTGGGGAGCCCCATGGAGCGCCGCGTTGGACTGTCGATGATTTGGTTGATCGACTTGGTCCGATCCGGTGCCCCCCGTCTTTTGGCTGAGGTACCTACTTCGGCCGCAACGTGGTGGTTGTGAGACAAGCGCGCGATATAGTGGAGCAATTAATAAACCACTACATCCAGCGGGGTACCAAACGACGCCAGTCGTCCCGCTTTCATAATAGGGTTCGGATCACTACGAGTAGTTTTGGTGGTAAGTCCATACTGACGACTCATGACTTCGATCATAATATAAGGTGCGTCGGGGTAAAAGGGATTGCCCCTTAAAGCCTTGGGAAACAAGTGTTGATGTGTGTGTGTGTGTAAATGATGTGGGAGATCGGGTGAAGTAGAGGTTGAGAATTGAAGTGGCCGACCCCCAAATAGCTGGGAAAATAAGGAGAGGAAAAAAAAGAAGAAAAATATACCTGTTTACGATTTATCGATCCGCGACCGCGAAAAAATCGCTATTCGCCTACAATCCGTATAATACAAATTATATATATAGCGAGTGGACATTTTTCTGATTTTTGAGTACGATAATTTTATAAATAACGAAGTATTTGTTTCGGAAAAATGTAAAACGAATAGCCTATGCGTGGATCGTCGATTTTCCTAACCGGAATCGAAAAATTGTTCGTAATACGAATAACAAATAGCGCCGAGTTAGAAACGACTGTTTATTTAGTTCGCGGGTCGACGCAAACGTTTCGTCGGTATTGTTCCGAAACGGCGCGCGGAACACATTACGGTTGTCGAAAATGTTATCCCCGAGCTTAATTCGCCCGAACGATTTCCCCGTCGTTTTTTCGTATGTTTCCGTCAATTTAAAACGGCAAACAGTTATTGTCCGGGCGTAATGGCGCGCGAAAAAAAATAACGAAAACGTTAGGCTTAATTAACGTAATAACGACGTCGTCCGAATCGCGAAATACGTACATTTCGCCAGAACGAAACGTCACGTTCTACGTATATCGTCTATTGGTTCGAAATTGTCGTCCGTAAAATAATAACGACGAACGGACGGGAACGAATGTTTCGCACGCGCCTACATGGTGGCGTCCAAACAACGACAACCGTCGGTTTGACGTACTGTAATCGTCGGCGAATTTTTAACGAACGAACGGTTTCGTTTGCCGTTCGGTTTTTTTTTTTATCGCGTTCCGCAAATCGGTTACATCGCGTAGCGAACCACCGCCGTCGCGGTTGGGTTCCAGAAATGGGCGGCACGCCACAGTCGATTTCGCCGACGACCCCGAAGCTGCGTCGCGGCGCGACGCACCACTGGCGCGCGCGGCACTCCGACAAAATACTCGCGGTTTCAGTGTGCCCGGTGTTTTCGGCTCGGTCGCCCGATTTCCGATTATCGCCGCTCTCGCGTCACGTCTTCGCCGTCGTCCGCTCGTCTATAAATTCGGTGATTTTCGCGGACTACCGAAATGTGTGTACGTACGTACGTACGTTCGACGTAAAAAAAAAAAAAAATGGTACGTATATCGCTCGTTTATTTATTACGCGTTTTTTGCCGAAAAAAAAACGTTCCCTCGTCCGAACGGATATTCGTACGTTGTTCGGCCAGTAAAATCGTAACGAAACACGCGTTTCGGAAAATGAATCGGTATTATTCGGCCGCGAGTGGCCGCTCGCGCTTAATTATAAAAGGGCGCGGAAGACAAAAAGGGAATGTACACGACGAATAGCGGGACCGAGGATACGTAATTCTTACGGAGAAGGGTACGACAAACGGTGTGTGTGTGGCTAATTGCCGCGAACCACTCTTCCGATTGTAAACGGGAAAACACGAACAGTTTTTTGGTTCGAGCTCCGTCGCAAATGTAAACGTTACCTCCGCTAATCGCGAACCGGGTTGCGATTTCGTAAATTACACGAAAAAAGTTCCTTAAAAATTATTCCAGCGTTTAAACGTTTAAAAACCACGCGAACGCCTACACAGTAGAAAATAAAAACGAACAACGGAAAATTCTCTCTCTCTCTCTCTCTCTCTTCGCCTCCCAATCGTTTTCGCTCCCATTTTATATACTCGTGTACACGACACGAACGAAACGAATATCGTATAATTAATTCAACTCGTTTATGTAGAGGTAAAATATGCGTTTTTTTTTCTGGATAATTTAGGTATTTCTCTAAACTCGCGTTTCGCATCGTTCGCAAATTTAATTATTCGATTTATTACGTGTATATATATATACATACACGTAAGCATACGTCGGGTCAGTTAGTTTCGAATAAAAAAAATTTACATTTCAAAAGCGTACCAAAGTATAGCGATTATACGGTTTAATATATATATATATATAAGTAGTTTATTCCGTAAACTATATTATTTTTAAGCTCCGCGTATTATACAACGTTTGTGGTCTGTGTACAATTTAAGTGGACGGTTTTCGCTGGTCTTATACGTATATATCCGCGAAAACTAATCAATTTACTCGTCGATTGAGCGTGCGCCGAAATGTCGTGTGCGCGTTAAATTGGCCAGCGCCGAAATGGCCGCGTGCTCCTCGATTAAAAACGTCGCGCGCGCTCGCGCCCAAATGACCGCGCTTAATTGGCGGTAAATCGATTTACGAAACGACATTTTCAAAACGGCCGCGGTGACCGACCGTACGTTCCGAACGTCGATCGTGTGCGATAAAACGGAACGCCGAAGCGTTCGTTGCGTTTAAGACGATTTTCGGGTGGAAATTAACGGACGACAATTATTCGCCCGGCGTAGTTCCAGCTTTATTCCGTACGGTGTCCGATTAAACGATTTCCACCGTGGCAAGCCCTACGATTGTCGGGCGAACGACGTTTTTAAAATCACCCGTTCGAACCGAAAATGCCGCCGACTATTCGAGTTCCGTTTGCCCAGTAACCGACGCGTACGTTCGAGAATGTGTCGGCGAACGTGAATGATAAACACCGTTGTTTATATTGTCGCCAAAAACAAATTGAATATATCCACGACGGTTTCGGCGGATATCCTTACGAACAGAATGCCTACGGGACTTACTTAACTGTCAGCTATGGGTAGGTGGGGGGGGATCACGTAATTTCGTCGTCAATTTGAAACGGTCGTGAGACGCTGGAATACAACGAATCGTTCGTGGACGAGAACCCTAACTTTCGTACCCTTAAGTATAATTTATCGTCCGTACGTGTAGGTATTTATTTTAAATATATCGAACGTACGAATCGTATAAAAGTACAAAATGTTATATAGATATATAATAACGAAAAGCGACTAAGTTTCGCCGAAACATGTTACGTGGGGTCGTTTCCACGTTCGCGACGGAATAACTCGACGACTTCGGTACCGATCGGACGTATAAAACGTGAAGATTTAGGTTTGATTCGGGCGGATCGGTTCCGATCGACGATATTGTCGTCCATACGCGACACGCGTAGCCGACCGACCCGCGAGTAATACTCGTCGGTTAAACGTTTATACGAACCGAGTCAGCGCGTACAGTTTGTATGCCGTCGACCGGGGACCGGTACACACTCGTAACGTACGCCATCGAAAACGTCGGAAGACTGGGGCAGTTTGAATTACGCGAGTTCGCGCAAACAAAAAACGTCGCGCCGTCGCCGTCGTCCCCGGCGGTTTTCCGTCCGACGTTCGGCGCGCCTTTTCGTCAGTTAAAACGATCCTCGACACTGTCCCGTATTCGTCGTCACGCCGCCGGTCGCTTTCCGCCCGGGCACGAACCGGCGGGAATTATTTTTCACGCGCGCACGCGACCTATTATTTTGCCGCGGGACACTTCACCTTGTCCGCAATTATTCACTATCGATTTTATTCGCCGTTACGTACCGTACGGAGTCCACGGACACCGGGCGTTTGTACGCATACGCCGAGCGACGTTCGCCCACATAAATTACTACTACGCCGCCGCTACACCGACGGCCACTCTGTTATTCGACTATTCCCAGGCGCGCCGGATCTAAGCTAACCGAACCGCGCCGGTCGCCGCGGTCTTCGGAACCGACTTGGTCGCGCCGGAGGAAATAGACACTCGCCGTCCGTCCGCCGGTAACGTTTACCGGCCGTACACGACGGCGCAATAGTCGGCGCGCTCGGAGCGACGAAACACGCGCGCTCGGTGTGGTAGACCAGCTCACCGCCCGCTTAGGGAGTACACCGTTCCGAATCCGCGACCGAAACGGAACGGACGGCCGCTCTTATCGGACGCGATTGATGTTTTTTGAAATTATCGTTTCAGCAGCCGGTCTGATCACGACGAATTTCGCCATGAACACCACCGAAACGAACCACGTAAGTATCGCGACGGAATAATTTCGTTGCCGTTCGTATTGTTTTGTTTTTCATATTCGAACTTGTAATCTGAAACGTACGATCCCGCCGATTCTTTAAATTACAAACGCGAACCGATTGTCGCGGCCGATATTTTCCCGAAATCGTATTTATTATTATCGCCGTCATTTCTTCGTTAAGAGCGCTTTGAACAATTTCATTTATTTACGTTACGGCCATGCTTCCCGCGTATAAATAATCATTATCATTTCCCCGTATCCCCAACAGATATTTCACGTTCCGCCGCGACCCATATTGTTGTTTTAGCCGTAAAATTTACAAGTTCGGGCGGTTCTTTATTTCGTACGGTTGTGTTTTTCGTTCGTTTTTTGTTTCCTCGTCGTTTTCCGTTCGAGGTCTTTCTTTTCAGCTTTTGTTTCGTTTTCTTCGGCGTTACTCGGTGCGTTATTTATATTAACCGTCGGAACGTAACCTCTTCTCGAAATTACGAAAAAAATAATAATAGAAAAAAGATTATTACGTATATAGAACAATCCGCGAACATTTTGTTCACGAAGTAAACGAAAACAATAAATAGCGTTCGCGACATACAGCGACTTGTTCGAGTCGTATTAGCGGTAATGACGATAATTGTATCGGCCTACGATGTGCTTCGTTACGGGAAACGTTACCGTATTCGATCGCGAACGGTAAATAATAAACGTAAATCTGGCGCCCGTCCGTCGTGCTCGTAGACGTTTTTCGAATACCGAAATAGCGCTGTTTAGAAATCTACGTGATCGCGACGCCGTTAAGTTTGCCAATCTCTTTCGTAATTCCGCGCACAATCGGAAATTCCTAAAACTAACGAATTACGCTCGATCGATGTTTTCCCTATTCGCCCATCGACGACGCGCTAATCCTACGAAAATCAAAACGTTTTCCCGCGTAGTAAAATGTTAGCGGACACGAACGGCCGTTTACGTTCGTTCGATATTTCGTCGCCGCGCGAACGACGAAAATATCGCGATCGACGACGGCCAACGTGTATAACATTAAAGTATAATGTAAAAAAATCGCGACGTCCAGAATTGTACATATAAGACGTTCGTTGGTCGTATAGCTACGTGTAACGTTTTTTTGGGTGACCATATAGAGTTGTCCGGCGGACGATCAACGGAATGCCGGTTGGTGTCCCACTCACTGGGACAAACTGTTGTGCTGGAAAACCTCGAAACCCGATCAGTTCGTTTACCAGCCGTGTTTCAAGGAGCTGAACGGTGTCAAATACGATACGTCGCGTAAGTAAACTATTCCGTAATTCGGTTAAATAGAATGCCGCGTTGGTGACCGTCCATGTACGTCGAAACAATCGGGTCGAGTGGTTTTGCTAATACGCGTTTGACGATTTTGCCGCGCGTTTCCGCGCGCAATAAAATATAACGCTCGAGTTCTTATCGTTTTCCGTTTGTTTTTTTGTTTTTTTTTATTCGTCGTATTACCAAACCGTCTGTTTTAATGATTGTCGCCCGATCGTTTTGTCTTTATCGTTTACGCACACCTCCGTTGAAATTCGACGATCTAACGAAAATACGGTCGTCGTCAGCGTTTACGACTGCGTTGTTCAAATACAAATACGAAATATAGATTATTATTATATCGTTCAACGATTTATTTCGGAGGGACTCGTGGTCGTGTTTTAATAATTCGTTTAGTCGAAATCACGTCGTTTTATTGAGACCTAAGTGTATAAATACTTTTACTTACACAAACGCTAATTTGGGACAATCGTTACCAAAAGCTAAAAGAATACGTCGAACAGTTAGGGAAAACGTAGCGGAAAACCGAGAAAGCGATTAACGAGTAACCGGAATAAAGCGGTTCGACGTTCCGTTTTATAGCGCGACGTTTTTTCGATTTTCGGTTGACGGACGTTTAAAAAAAACACGGGCTCGGTTATCGTGCGAGAAAAACGCGAATAATTTCTGCGAAAATCGGACGTGTTGCCCGTTATGGCGATCGGGAATAACGACGGATTGCCGTCGACGAACGTGCCAGAAAACCGGCGAATTCGCCGCGCACGGACGTATGACAATTGCCAATCCGGAGTGCCGCGGCCGTGCGTCGACGTTTGGAATCATGGCGCGCAAACGTGTCAGCAATGGACGAGCGGAATACGTCCCGGCGAGCCGCGAACAATTTAAATAAACAAATACGTTTCGCGCAATATTACGACCCGGGCATTTTTAAACAAATATTATCGCGAATAATAGAACGATTTTATCGGAGAATTTCCGCGAAGGCCGCCCGCTAGAATCGATTCATGTCGTTGATGGTACGCGGTCGACAATTTTATCGTATCGTTTTAATTCGAAATTCGGTTGTCGGCTACTGTTTATAGGAACCGTACCGTTAACGGTACGTTTTTCCGATTTCATGATTCGTTTTAATAAAATAAGGAAATGCCGACAACTCGAGCGGGTTGTTTTTCGACAATTCGTGTGCCCAATTTTCGGGCTATTCGAAATACGTGAAAAGTCGATATCAACCTATCGTTTTCAATACGAAACGAATTATCCAAAACGAAATCGCGCGTAATATTTCGAGTGGCTTTGGTTCGTTCAGTGTCGTGTTTACGTCTACAGTTTACGCGACTTACCCTTAACGTGTACCGATTCGTCACGGTATTTCAGGAAACGAAACAATTGTACACCGTAAAGAGAAAAACGGATTCGATCGCGACGAACGTCGTTTCAATCCCAAAGGCCGCCGAACATCGTGACACCGTTTACGACGAACGCGCGCTTCAGTGGACTACTGAAATAACTCGAATAACCGTATATCCGTTTCGCGAAAGTTTCGATTACATAGTGCTCGGCGTTTTTAAAGTATTAAAAGACACGTGCGATGTATAAATATATGCGGTCGTAAAACGTGTGTTACGCACGGTATTCGTTTAAACGAGTGCTATACGCCGTTCGATTTTTATTATCGATTTCGATATCGAAAGCGTTTGTTTACGTATTCACGTTCGAAATATTTGTCGCGATGGTCGACGCGGTAATAATTTACGTTACGGGCCCCCGGGGGGCCGGGGATGATATTCGAACCGATTTATTTCTCACGTAACGACGAACGTGACGCCGCGGTCCCGTAGAATTTTCGCGATTCCCCACACGCGCGACACATGGATTGGCCGCGAAACGTCCGTATTTAATAATGGCCGTTACCGATTTTTCGTTAGTTCATAAGCGGGGCGCCAGTTAACAACCGGCAGTCGCGAAAACGTAATTTTCGTGTAAAGCAATTACGATCGGGTGATTTTCGACACACGCGTGGTCGACAAGCGAACGAGTAGAGTAAAGAGGTGATTCTCGTACGATGATCTAGAGTCGTAAGAGCTGGTAACCGTTTCGAATGGATAAAATGACGGCAATTCGTGTCGCGTTTATTTCGCGGACGTAAATGTTCGACAAGGGGTTTGGTTTATCCTTTGCGTAAAACGTGGGAAAATTTTTAAAAAATTGATCCGACCCAGTTTCGATCGACGATCTATTCGTCGCGTCGATAATTAATCACGTGTAAATAATAAACGGACAAAGTGATGGCGAACGTAATTTACGGTTAACGATTTTGCCAAGAAACATATCGAATATACCGCGCCGAACAATTTCCAGTCGAGACGCGATAAATTTATTATCGAAATTATAGGCGACGTCGAAACGTTATATAATACGGGAAGAAGCTAACCAAACTGATATCGGGCAAAACAGGAAGGAGAGCCTCCCAATCTCCAATAACTTACCGCGAACAATTTGTTTTAAGCCTAATATACCTTAGATTAAAACCCGTATATTTAATTTAAGAGGATCAGATACCGAATGGGTTAGTGCACCAAAATATACCTACTTCGGGTATTATACGTACGAAATATATAATTATGCGCGAACGTCGTATCTCATTATCGGCGCTAATTATAACGCGCCCGTAAATTATTAACCAAACGTTTTCACGAATACAACAGCCGCGTTGTATTTGCGAAGGGGGGGAACTGTGCCACTGCGAATTTTCGAATGCCCGAACGGCTGAAAATACCGTAAACGACGTCGCGTTTTTGATAATCGTATATTTCGAAACGATTTGACGATTGATTAATATAATTTCCGTCTTGGTTTTTGTTTTCCGGTTTTTACAGAGAACGCTAGTCGATTATGCAAATCGGACGGCGTGTGGGAAAGTTTTTCCGATTACATGAGTTGCAAACCCTTAGAAACGAACGAACTGTTACCAGATCCGTCAGTTGTGTACACCACGTATTTCTATTACGCCGGTTACACAATATCGTTGGTGGCGTTGGTGGCGGCCGTTTCCATATTTATTTATTTCAAGTAAGTACGTGTGGCGCGTCGAAAACTCGTCGCCATGTACGGTGGAACGGTATTGAACCGATCACCGACCGCGTTTACGTTTCGCTAAAAGAATTATAATAATATTAGACGTACAAACGAATAATCCAATTTTTTCTAGCTACGTTCGACGTTTATTTTCAAAGAGAGTAAATTTAATTATTCCGTCGAAATACTCGCCGTCGCTTTCTATAGGCCATTATTATTATTATTATTCAGGCAGACGATGAATTTCGTTTCGGTAACATTTTACGTCTTTGGGTACGATAAAGTCGTCCAAGCCATTTTCGGATCACGTCCACTGTTTGAAAGTGCGTATCGGACAAGGCACGGCCACCGGAATATGTGATAAAACGACGCGATACGTTGCAACACACGTCCCAGTCGAGACTCGTTACCGCGTCTTTTGTGCTGGAAGCAATACGTGGTGGTGGCCTGCCGTTAAGCAATTTTACTGGACGTTTTATTTCCAATTTTCGACTCGAGCCGATTGACTGACAACGGTAGCGCAGTCCGCAGTAACGTTTGCCGAGTTACTCACAACTGTTCCGCGAGCTCTTTTTGTGTTTGCGCCGATTACTCAGTGAACAGTTGTCATTTCGTCGTTGTCGCATTTCCGAAGGCCTCCAAAGCGTCGTTTTTGTCGATTAAACCAAAATTACCGCTTTTAAACCACCTAAACCGGGATGCGCGCATATCATACCATACACCACACCTTCGCCCTGAAAGGGACGCGCGGTCTTGCGGCGTTTTTTTCTCGTTGAAATTCGTAATGTGCCGGATATGCGCGCCCTATTTGTCGCCATTTTCGGCTCTACTCAACTGAATACTTTCGACGGTTATGTTGGGCCATTCGTAAAACTGTACGTTATTTTTAACAGCCATAAATCGACAACGCGTAATTACGAAAGAACGGGATAATCCGTTTAATTTAAAATCGATTTCATAAACGGCTTAGTCTATTTTGGATTATTCGTTTGTACGCCTAACAAATAGTTTTTTGAAAAACGAGAAAAACGATTTTCGACGTTCGAACGCGTTACGTTTTATAAAAACGTCGTAACGAAATCGTTAGGCCGGTACGTAAGTGGCCGGGAGGAAATTCGAAAATAGTCGAGGGCCCTTTTTAATTTATCAACGGCGAATTAATTCTCGCTCCGACCATAGCGGCTGTCCTATATATATACGTAAACGCGTAATTCCTAACGTTCCGTCGATTATTCGACGAATATTTCGAAAGTAGGACATTTCGCGAATACATTAGTCGCCGGCGTTTATACTTAGGAGGCGAATATAATAATTCCCGCGCGGACGGGAATTCGTCGAAAAGTTTATTGACGTAATGCGACGTTTTACAGAGATTTACGGTGCTTGAGAAACACGATACACACCAATCTGATGTGCACGTACATATTGTCGGATTTCACGTGGATCTTGACGTCGATCATACAGGTTCGTTGGTAACAGTTCGCTACGCACCGAAACGTTTCGTTTTCGGTTTGTTAAAGCCTCCCACCTCCTCATCCGTCCAAATACACACCCGTTCTAAACCGATCTTTCGCGTTTAAACGAAAATGTCGCGACAATATCGTCACTTAATACGACTAGTGGTCGCGACGACAGGTGAGAGTGTACGGTTAGGTCCCAAAACCGTTCTCTTACTACGTTCGGGCTTTCGTGACGACGACCGTGGGTAACGACGAACGGTTCGCGTCCGTTCGTCTCCGTAGCGCGACGACCCGTTTTGCCGCGTTCGGACGAAATTGTGCATTTATTAACGACCGTCGTCGAGAAAATCCCGTTTTCGTTCGCTCCGGAGAACTTTGCGCGAATATTCGACGGCGTAAACTTTCCGTACGCGCTCTTCCTATATCCGCGTTATTATTTCCAAGTTCTCCGCTACCCCATCCACCATCCGTTTCGCGACGTTCTACGGCGTTTATTTTCCATTAACACAGTGACGCGGCTGCCGCGACGGTACCCGCGGTTTTTTTCAAACAATACGCCAAGTATTTCCGTAAATAACTCCATTTTGCCGTCGACGATTTCCGTATAATTCGCGCGAAAACTACGGAACGACCCCGAGAATCGGGCCCGGTAGAACCGGCGCCGTTCGCAGCGCGCCACTAATTTAACGAAACGAACAACGTGATTATTAAAAACGACGCGTCGCGGCGTACTTATCCGCGTGTCGTTTTAACGTGCCGAGATTAGCGCGTTCGTTATAATCCTTTACACGGCGTTTTCATCTGTGGGGGGTATAGAGGGCGTTCGGTTTTTTTCCCTCCGTCGCGCGAACCCAATTATTTTAATTAAGTAAACCGGCGACGGAACCGTTGTCGGCGCGACCGGGAGGGACTCGTCCATTTCGTCGATTCCGACCCGCGAATCCGACGCCCCTTCACACTTAACCGCCCGTCCCGTTGCGAAATTTCGCGCGCCCGTAACGCGATCGGTGTTCGCCGGAGCGGTTTCTCGACGGCGTTTCTTTTAATTAAACGTTAATAGTTCAAAGCGTTTCTTATTGTTGTCGTTCCCTCGTCGCCGTTTCGTGATTTCGAGTAAAACACGCGCGCGCCAACGTTGTAACACGATATCTTCCGCATCGACACGTCCTCCAAGCGCGCCGCGGGCACGGGGGGAGGTGACCCGTCGCACCGGTAGTTCGTTTCGCGAATAAAACGAATACGCGCGCCAGTCTCGTCCGATTATCGTTCGCGATACGCTTACGACGCTTTCCCGAACGTTTCTATTTGTACGATTTTTCATCTTTTCGATACAGAACACAACAACCACCCCTCCTCGCCACGAAACGACGCTTATTATTATACCGTCCGATAGTAATTATTCTTAAACGCGTGTTTCAGGAATGGACGACCGGCCTCAGCAATACCGTGTGCGGCTTGTTGTACTTCTCTCTACATTATTTCGTTTTGACGAATTTCTTTTGGATGTTCGTCGAAGGTGATAACACCGACGGGTTTTCGGCCGTCGCGTACCGAACTCCCCCGTTGTTTTTTTTTTTTAATTCCGTTCATTTTCGCAGGCCTGTATCTGTACATTTTGGTCGTAGAGACGTTCACCAGGGAAAATATCAAGCTCCGCGTGTACATGTTCATCGGCTGGGGTGAGTGATTTTGTCGTTCGTTTTTGTTCATTTGTATTTTCGGTTATCGAACCACGGAGCGACGCGATTATTACGAGCGGATGTTGTTGCCACTAATAATACGTTTATTGTCGCGAAATTTTAAGTCGGCGCGTATACGTTATATATTGTGTCGTAAACTTCGAGTGAAAATTACCGTCGACGTTATCGGGTTAATTAGTTTATGAAATTTACAGTTGAACATTCGCGAACGAGTGTTATTTCGATTTTGTCGCGTAAAAGCCTTTCGAACAACGCGCGTACGAAACTGTATAGGGGCTACGTGGCGTAATTAGGTTCCGACGAATTAAATTTTATATATATATACATACTATTAAGTAAATTTTAAAAAGGTACATGTCGAGAGCCTAATTAATTTTATTGCGCTTTTTACGGAACGGAAGCTTCGTAAAGCAAAATTATAATATCGAAATGCCGTACGCATACTTCATAGGACTAAGCGTGTTTTGTTCGTGTCGACAGAAAAATTCGTTCGGGTCTATTATTATTATTTCGCGGAAGTTTCTATTAATCGTAAATTGTTACGTACGTAAAAACGGTTTATCGATTTTTTCGGTTTTTATATATTTTTTTTATAATAAAACAAGAGACCGGCAGAGAGGGCGGTCACACAATATCGCGGGATATTTTTTATTTCCGCCACGGACGTTCCGCTAGTAAAACGGGTCTTAAACGAACGTTAATATCGTATTAGTTCCGAAATTGGTTAGATATCGACCAACGCCGGAAATTCGCGAAACGGACAAATAACACATCCGGTACATACAACGCTCGTAATAACGGCCGGCGTTTATTTTGCGTAAGTTTCGTTATTTCCACAGCGTTACGACGCGCTGTTGTACTACTATACACGGGTCAACTGGTAGCCATCGCGTTACAATAATATGAGAAACGCCTCTTCTCCCCCCCGCCATCCCTCCATTCCGCCCAGAGACGCCCCACCATTTGGCCTAGACAGATTGTTCGGATGAGTGATGGCCCACCGTGCGTCGCTCGTTCCGGGCAGCGTCTTCGCGGTACTCCGCTCTATATATTATTATGCAGCCTGGTCCTTCGTCAAAGTCGACGACGGAAAACGTCGAAAAGCGATATTTTCGTTTTTTCATTAACGGACGCGGTTATTTTTCTCCCGATTTTTCACGGAACGTACGCCCGGAGATTCGGGATTTTGAGAACGGAAAAATTAATCGAGGTAAGCGTACCGGAAACGGACGTTTGTAAATATAAAAATCGTCGTCGCTTGGTAAACATTACGTACGCGGCGAA
Organism: Geopemphigus sp. TES_GeoC_2020; assembly: GCA_025469175.1. Classification (NCBI taxonomy): domain Eukaryota; kingdom Metazoa; phylum Arthropoda; class Insecta; order Hemiptera; family Aphididae; genus Geopemphigus; species Geopemphigus sp. TES_GeoC_2020. The sequence continues at coordinate 48,332 of JAIPRN010000371.1, read as the reverse complement.
CGCTAAACGGACGTTTTTATACGAGGGGAGGTTTTTAGCGGGCCGACGTTCGCGAGTAATGAGTGAAGTACACTACGCGCTACGTACCGTCGTTATTTCCTCGACGAGCGTTTCGGGACTCGTTCGATAATTTTTATGTACATTCGGATGCGCGTTTCGGGTCGAGGGCGCGATTAATGGCTTTCACGCGAGTGTACTTGGCGCGGTTTTATTCCGATTAAGTGCGTTCGACCGTTGTTGCCCGCCGCGTTTACGTTACGTAAATATCGCGAGTTCCGAACGCTATGACGATAAAAATACGGTTCTCGTAAACGCTCGACCGTTTCGAACGGTACACGAATGTGACACCGGCGACACCGTCGAGTCTCGACGATCAATAAATCGGGCGCTGTACGGATAACGCGTTAATTTTTTTTCGATTACGGTTTGGTGCGTGTGTGTGTGTGTGTTGTTTTTGTGTATATACACATATATATATATACACTCGCGCGTTTATCTTAAAATTAATAACTATATCGTTTATTATTTATTTACAATCCGTATGGTTAGTTCGTTTATATATAGCTCGTCCGAACGCCGAGCACCTATTTCGTTACGAAGCCGACTGCTACGGTCGTTATCGACATCCCGGGGACGTTGAATAGAAAAACGTAATTTATGTCTAATACGAAGGCCGTAATAGGCGATACCGAATTCGATTACCGCGGTCACAAACTACGAAATAAAACACGCCGTTTGATAACATTTCGGACACACAGTCGACCGTTAGTAAATAATTAATATTATGTTCGAAAAACACAAAAGGGACCGATTTAGATTCCCGTGTAAAAAGTGTTTTTAAAAAACGCGGGCACGCGTCGCGGGATATCCGCCGAACGACGACGTTCGTATTTGCGTCGCGACGAGTTTTTTTCACGACGTTCCGTTTAGGGGGAAGTGTTTGTACGTCAATTCGTTTCGATTCCGTTCAGCGCGCGATATAAACGCATTTCGTAATATCAAATTTCGCCGAATCGGCCGTTTACGAAAAATTTAATTTAATTTTCGCCGCGACCTATTCATTTAAAATTTTCAAATTTCCGTCACCTTGTGCGTTTGTACAAGGGAAATTCGATTAATACGCTACGTAAATCGTATTATGTCGTAGCGCCGCGTACGTGTGTACTACGGTCGTCCCAATATGGTCACATATTGACGGTGGTGGAAATGTTTGCGAATTTAAGAGCGCGACGAGACGTAAAAAAGGAAAAAACACCCTTTAGCCGAGCCTAAACGTTTTGACATCGTGTAGTGTTTTTCGGCTTGCTTACGACTGTATTCTCGGTTAAATACGAAGCGGACCGGAATCGAAATTTAAAAGGCAATAAAAAATTTATCTTCGTAACAGAAATAAATCTGACGCGAATACAGGCGCGTCTTTACGATTGTGACCGACACAATATTGCCAAACGCGATCGTAAATTGTAGATTTCATCTGTCGTTATTAAAATAAATTATTTCGTATATATTTTTCGCGTTACTTTTCTCCCCGTCGTTTAATATAAACGGAATCCCATAAAATACATGAATTGAGAATCGGTCGATTTGTTTTCGTCGCGACAGTTTTCGTAACGCACTTTGCGCCGTGTCGTGTGAGAGGTTTTTTTTTTCGTTATTTCGTCCAACCGTAAAGCGTTTCTCGTTAGGTTTAATACTAAATAAAAAGAAACACGGTCGAAATTTGTTCCGATAAGAAGTAATTTCCATAAATCGTAAGTCACTACAAAAAAGTAAAATATTTCGTTAAGCCTCTAGTTTTATTCGTAAAGAAAGGAACTAGTTATTCGCGCGTGAATATAATCGGTAAATTTTCGAAATATTATTTTTAAATTATAAAATGAGAGATAAAATGTATTAACCGTTTCGCGCAATTTCCGACCGTTATTGTTTGTAATAATTCGATTCGTTATTAAAAAGTCCGATAGAAGACTTTTTTAAACCGAAATGGTATAACGAGTTAGGTTACTCGTTCTAATTACTTACCGTGTACATAGTTGAGTTGGCGGCTGAAGAACGCGAACGCCGTCAAGTTACGAGTCGGTAATTTTCAGTAACTACCCGAACCTTCTCGAAACAGTGCGTGAGGTCGTGTCGACCTCAGGAAACAATTACGAACAAACGAAATCTATAATTAAACCATTAAGCGTATTCTCGAAGCCGTTTTACGATTCGCTCATTTTCGGAATCCGCTCGGACGGTTGTTCGGTACTACGACAGAGTGAGACGGTATACAGGAAATACATAAATTATTCTTCACAAAGGTATTCACAATCGGTCTCATCAACGGTTCGTTTCAACGGGGCCAACTGTATACGGAACTGTATGAAAGGTGACGACGGCGATGTCGAAGACGTTTCGCGTAAACTACAGGTTAACAACGTGGACGAAATGATTACGATCGGCGGTGCCTCCGAGATAAATTTCGCGTTTAAAATTATTCATCCCGGACCGTTGTCGCGTTGTCGTACGGTCCAACGCCGTTGTATTATTACGTCCGTGGAAATATACGTTTTTTCGAAAACGCGCGAATTTCGTTCGTTCGTATTATACGACGCTCACGATTCCAACGGTAATTCGAGTTCGCGGAAATCCCGCGACCGGTTACAATTTTTCTATGTTAATAACTCGGGACGACGTTCTTCAGAACGATTTAATTTCGACCGCCGACAACCAATCTCGGCGATTCGTTTCCGTAATCACGTTCTCGATTGTGCGTCACTAAAATCGTTATAGTTCGACCTTTCGGCCGGTACCGGACGCACAGCGCGCACGAATCGCGACGAAACTAACGCGGGGGCCAGAATAGTTGGGCGCGAGTATTTCGATCGCGAGTCGAAAAAAAAAACCCGTCGACGTTCAAGGGCCGTCGACCGAATCATTTTATTGTACCGTCGTGTACATTCGCGCGTTTGCGTAATATACGCGTTTATCGTTTTTCCGTACTATTCGGGTAGTATTTTAGTGTCGGACTTCAAAGAAAAGCCGCCGTGTACGATTTTTTATACGAAATTAACGATTCGCGTGTGTTTCGAAAGTTTTGCACGTCGTACGACGAGACAAAAATAATTCGCTTGTTTGTACGCAATTCGCGATAGTAAAACCTTACGTAGGCGTATAACGAACCGCGTGACGTTCGTGGGATTTTGAAAGAAGTTTTGGAAGACGGGCCGCAAAACCGTTTCGCGGCGACCGCTGTACGGGCGTAGATTCGTAGATTCGCGAAGGTCGCCGAAAAGTTTCGTCGCCGTTTTTTTATTATCGTCGTCGCGATACGAAATACTCGAGTACGTGAATCGGTCGTTTTATGGGCTGGTTCGTTTGTTGCGGGTTTAAAAAGCGACCGGGTTTACGATGGCGGAACGATAATTGTTAACCATTGTGCTTGCTCGCGTTTCCGTTATTTCTATCGCGAAACACGTGCCGGGGATTCGTACGCGACAATGTTTACGTTACGGCGAAGCAGTTCCGCCGCGCGCGTTATACGACGCTAATGATTGTTTCGCGTAGTTATTCGCTTCTCGCGCGCCCCTAAACAATTTGTAATTGCGCGTTAAACGTTTTATCATCCCGCGAAGTGCGCGCGCACGTGTATACGCCGCAGTTTATGAATTTGAAAAAAAAAAAACGTAAACCGATTTTTACTCTTCGAATGGTGATTACGCTTCAGTAATCTCGGAGTCGGCGCGGAAACCGAACGAAACGGCGAGGGACTCGATATCACGACCATATCGGATCGTCGAGGTTGTGGATAGACCCTAAAGAACTTCGGATAGCGACATTTCGGAACGCGCGAGGGCGCGTGTTATCGCTGCGCGACGAAAAGTAATCGCGTACTATTTAACGTACGTATAATAACCGTATCTAGTTGACCGAACTACTGTTACCCGTATCTGGTGATCGGTAATTCCAAAAACGTTTATTAAGTTTTCGCACACGGTCGCGATTACTTCGACCAATATGGTCGATAGAAATTCAACCATTCGCGTTCACAAAACGATAGTTGTTTTTTCACATCGGTCGGTTTTTATCGAAGATATTTCGAGAGAAGATTTTTTCGAACGAAAACGTTTCGGTATTCGTTCGGTACATCGCACCAAAATGGTGAAATTGAACGCGGTTTTGATTAAAACGTCGAAAATTACGTTCCCGATCCTCTTAGAACAAAAATAGTAATAATTCGATCGAATTGCGTACTCTTCGTTGTATAAAAGAAAAATTAAAAAACAACGTACAGTAGTGGTCGGAGAATATTTTACTTAATTCGAAAGCCTTTCGTTAACAAATAGGTTATGGTTTTATTGAAAATTTATCGGGCCGAAAAAACAACGAAAAAATAGAACTGTCCAACTGATCAAACTCGTTCGCGTTACTATCGGCCGACCGTACGGCGCTCCGAATTGGCGATTATATTACGCGGACGTTCGAAAATATCGCGGTGGATCCGACGTTTTCGAAAACGATCGGGAAAAACCGTAAACTCCCGGCGTTCTCAGCGCGCGCGCGTTACGGAGGTCGAAAACAATATCGAAACTCGAAACCAACCACGAACGGTCGGCAAAAGTTTTTTCGGAAAAATATCGTCCGCCGTAGTCAATGGGTTGTCGAGCTGATTTCGGTATCTCGGTTTCCGACTCGATTAAACTATCGGAAGTGTCGTCGTTACTTGTTGCGGATTTTCAAACACTATCCGTACACATATATATACTACACTCGTAAAAAGAAAAGTTCGGTCGGTTAACTTATATTTTTACGATCGTTTAATTCGATTTCGACCGAACAAACACGATTGTACATTTATTAACCGCCGTGGCCGTTGCCGGGGACGTACGGACGATATATTTCTCTACGCCGGCGGTTTATTTTCAAAATAAACGAAACGTTTACGGCGCGTTTTCAAATGAAATAACGGCAAGACGACCGTCCGCGGCCGGCGCTCCCAATATTTACGATTGTCTCGTGACAAACGGACGTAACGTATCGACATTATTTCCGTAACGGAACGCGCCACGGTGAAAACGCGAAGAACGGAAAAACGGTCTCGCGTTGAACACGCTGACGTGTTATTTTACGACAAAAAAAACTCGTCTTCTACGAAACTCAAAGCGCTTCGAATCGTTAAATTCTAATTTAATTATTTTGACGCGTGTTCCAGACACTCGCTAGAACGCCGAGCTACATAAAACGCGGGAATATCATCAAACGATTTTTATATTTCTGTAACCGTTCCGTTTACGAGAGAGCTTCAAAGATTCGCCGTACGTTCCGTAGAGGCGACGGAACGAAATTACACAAATAGCTTTATTGCCAGAAACACGAATTAGGTCCCGCCGAAATGATGTTTCGTACGACTATTTCTATACGCCGGCGGTTCGAGTAATAGCCGGACGCCGGCGCGTTTCGCGCGCCGGTAAAACTAAATAAAAACCCGTTACTTTTCGTCGCGCTCAGTCGCGCACTCAATTAAGTTTCGCGTATTTTCCCGTTTCGTTTTACGATAAATACGACGTAACTAAATCCCCCGCCGCGACCTCTCCCGAAGGTTTTTTCAATTTTCGTCGACTCAATACGCGATTGCCGCGCGTTTTTCAAACGTGTTTCTATGCGTGGTTACCGCCGAAAGAAACGATACCAACGAAAACATCGGCACTTATTTACTCGCGTTTTTTATCAAAAACGTATATATATATATATATTTGTATACTTACGCAATAACGGAATTTACGGGCGTGTTATTCTAAAAAAAAAAAATCTTTCGACGAATTAATTCGGAAACATTTTTTCCCCCCGACATTTTTCGAAATTATTTTCGGGAAATAAAAGCCGTAATCCTTTGACGACGATACGCGCGATATTTTAATTTACGAACAAAACAATATCGTTCCTTATTTGATCGAAAAGCTGGCGTAAAGGGCCGTATAATTATAATCTTACGTATCTTATACCGTTCGTTATTACGCGTGGAATTATTCGTTCGGAACGTCATTGGTCGGCGATTCGTTTTTAAAAAACTCGTCAAAATTTTTCGATACGCTTGGTATTCGAAATGTACCGACTCGTCGCGTTCCACTGTTCGAAAATGTTACGATATCTGTTAAGGCGAAATCAGCGGTGCGCCAACGGCACAATCGTCATAATCGTCAAAAAAAAAAAAACGCCACTAATTTTAACCGAAAAACGGTTTTTTTATGTTCGGGTATTATCGTATTCTGAAAGTTCGGGTAGTTTTTTTATACTGTAAACGGGATTATTGGTCGGATACGCAAACACGATATTCGAAATATCGGCGAACTTGGACGAGTAATATGCGCTCGCGTAACCGCGTTTTCTTTTCAATAACGTTATTTCCGAACTTCGCGTAAACGACTTGGCCGATTATAACCGAGAACGGTAGGTTCGTTAACATATATATATATATTTCACAATTTTTCGAATCCCGTTGGATTTTATTTAATTAAACGACCGTTCTTCTTACAGCGTACGATATATATTTTTTATATGATTACACGATCCTATACGGTTTTTGCGTTCGCGTTTTTTGTTTTTAAAACAAGAAATCGCACTACAAAGCGGGATTTCCGCGGATGGGTTCAAATTCGAACCTATTTGTTCCCGGCGAGTCGCTTTAGCGACAAAAGAACGTTTTTCGACGTATAGATAATACGCACACCTTTTTAGATATTAAATTCTAGAAGATGTATACATACGCCCTATATATACACACATATTTTTACGATAACATTTTTTTTTACGTGTTCTTGTATTATCCCTCGAAACTACGTTTTTAGCATCACGTATATTGAATTTTAATCTTCGTAACCGTCCGATCCGTCTAACCGTAATTTTTTATTTAGTCTTGTCAAAAATGTAGACGCGCTAAATTGTACCTTTTAAGAAAAAATAAGATATTATCGAAAACAATTTCGTACGTACGAGTCCGGTAATAATATTTTTATATTAAACCGATCCGCGTAATTTTAATTGGACGTAGTGGCAAACCTCGGTTGACGTTTTTTTTTTAAGCTCGCCCCGGGTTCGGTATTACGGTAATGTGTGCGTATTTTTTACGTACGTAAAGCCGATAAAACATTTTCGAATTTTACGTAAACCGCCCGCCGTCGTTTCGCGTACAATAATAGCGACCGTTTAAAACGCGATATTACGCCACGTTGGAGTAAAACAGCGAATTAACGTCCATACGTTCTTCAAAGTGTACGCGATTCCGATACTTACGTAGATCGATATATATTAGTAACAGATAAACCTTTCGACGTAGTGTATGGAACGTACGATTTATTTAACGAAAAACGGCGTTCGAGAAAAATAAAATGAATAATCGGGCGCGATAACGCGGTTACAGCGACGACAACGATTCGCCAGAACAAACGGAATTGTCATTAATTTCGAAATTTACGTTTACAGGTATCCCGCTCGTAATTATGTTCGTATGGGGCGTGGCTAAGATGATCACGACGCTCGGGAACGACGCGGTAAGTATTAATTCTTCGACGTGAAGTTGAAAATAATCGAAATATCGTCCGAAGAAAGAAAAAAATTAATTAAATTTCGTACTCTGGAATTACAAAGTTTTTACTATTCCTGGCTCTCTCTCTCTCTATACGCCCTAAGTTTATCGAAAAAAGTTTATCGAAAAACTTATCGTTTTCTCTCTTTAGCCACCGCTTGGAACCGTCGAATCGGAAAAATATTATTAATGATACCGTAAATCGTAAATCCCAGCCGAACTCGTAATCACTTTTAAAATTGCCTATACGGTATTATCAAGTCCCGTAATAGTATATATATATTTGCCGAGCGTAAACAGGGACGAATTCTCGCTGCGCCGTAAATATCGACGGCGGTATATGCGTATATAAACAAACGTTAAGTCAATAAAAACGACGTCTACGAATTTATAAATAGCTTTTAACGTAGGCGAATATTCGTATTCGTCGAGATTCTTATATTAGGATAAGCTATTGTTTCCAGTGGCGTACTGACGAGAGCAGAAGAGGTTTTAGGATAAAAACCCTTCGCCCCTTCGAACGTTTTGTTATTATTATGTTTTCGTTATTATTGTTACGCTCCGTTAACAGCCGCGGGACGATACGGACGTGTTACGACGGCGCCAAAAAAAAGAAACGTACGGGCGAACAATACCTAACGGGAACCGATTGTGTTTTTAAGCGCCACGTGAGCGTTTTTCGTTTCGTTTTTTACGAGTTCGCGAACTCTACAGCGCGTTCGTCTTTTTTTCTTTGTTTGTATAACCGCCATTCGGTTAAACGGCGGGTTATTAGGTGAACGGCGCGTTCGTTCAGACGCTTTCGGCCGACGTTTATTGTCCCTCCGTTCGGTCGATTATTCTCCGCACGGATTGCGGCGGATATTTCTATCCGCCGGTAGACGGCGAACGACGGGTACGCACGCCGACACGGATATAACGGCCATACGTCGTCGCGGCCCGCGGAAACCCGACAACGGCGATTTGTCAGGCGCGCGTTTACCCGCCCGGATGCCGGGTGTTGGGAAGGGAAACGCTCTCGACCGGCCGTTCCGGTCGAGTTGGCCAACGATCATTTCGGACGGATTTAATTCGTCGGCGTTTACGGGATACAACGCCGTTATCGTGCCGACGCGCTCGTCCGAACGCGTTGTCCGCGCGGAAAATCGCGAATCAATAACCAATAATTATCAAAAAATAATTCGTCGACGCGAACACGACGCGTCGAAAAACGCGCGTAAAAATTCGTTCGCGTAAAAACGAATTACACGAATTCGGGTTCTCCGAGGAAATTTTCGAAACGACGTTTATTAAAATAGGCCGCCAATCGCGTATACGCGTATCAACAGTTATTACGAGGAACGTACACGCGGACGTTATTGTTTTTCGACGTAAAATTTCGATAATTGCCCGTCGGCTTTTTAATTCTTTTAAACCCGACGAACGGTCGGGCAACGAACGAATAATAATAAGCGAACCGGTCTGGACGACGTCACTCGCCTTGGAGATTTTTACGTCTCCGTCCGCAACTTTATTCGCCTCACCGTTCAGAATGATAAATATCGTATCGGAATCGTCGTAACCGGCCATCCGAGCGGCGCCCATTCAATTTCGAACGTTTCGTCGAAAATAGAAAACGACGGTGTACGACTCTGTCCGTGTTTGGTCGACGAAGAAACGTCTAAAGATCGTTGTTCGCGTGTTCGTTCAAAAATTTCGCGTAAACCGATATTAAAACGAATCCCGCCGCAAAGTAATAGGCCCGTTTTGGGGATCGGAAAACCCGGTTCGCGGTATCCGACAATTATCCGGTTAACCGGGTAATATTGTATATGGCGAATCGTTATTATATTCGACGCGTACGTTCCGCGGCCAACGATCCGGAACAAAGAGGAAACGGTTTCGATTCGAACGCCGAATTTGTTACGGGTTCGCGAACGGACTTGGACGCGGTTTTCGTTTACTCGCTCGCCGTACGGTAAACAACCTTAAAACGATCCGGTAAGTCGGCGCTAGACGAATTTTCCCGTTACCAACGCGTAGTACACGGTACGCTATTATACGCGTAAAGATAAACGACAAACCGACGCGTTCGACGTTTTTCGTTTACCCGTCACTGGGTAACTCTTTTCGAAATTAATTACGAGCGCTCCGGAGGATAATTAATCGCGTAATCGCGCGCGCGAAATCGTCGGCAATTTCCGAGTAAACGTTCTACCGTTTTCTACGATAAGTACTACGCTATAGATAGAATTTTAAACAATACGCGGAGACGAAGAAGCATTTTTCTTTCGACCAAAGCTCCTCCCGGATATATATATATTTTTATATGAGTACGACGTTATAGATAGAATTTTAAATAATACGCGGAGACGATGAAGCGTTTTTCTTTCAACCGAATCTCCTTCGGAGATATCTGTATATAAATATTTTTTTTTCTCCCGTTCGCGATACGTTAAATAAAATATTCCGGCACGATCGTTCGCGTTCTTCCCGATTTTCCAAAAACGCTAGCTCGATCGTAATCGCGTCGTTTTCGTCGTCAATCTGAAAACATTTCGAAAAACTACCCTAAATTATATATATATATTTAACGTTCGTACCGTGAACTACGTATACCCGAGATCGAAAAATATTATTTGTTTTCATTGTACGCGAGTACGGCGAAATTTGCCATAGTCTAATGGGCAACGAAAAGACCTCCGTATTATAGGGGGAATTCGTTAATTAATACAATTACTCGGTTTGAAATTTTTTTTTAAATCACTTACGTACTTGTATACCGTGTTTTAAAAAAACAAAACGTCGAATACCGGCTTATTTTTTTTTTTAATCTTAATTCGAGATTAAATTAGGTTTCGTTCGCTGGTTTTTCTTTTACGAAATGAGCTTTACGAAAGTTTCGATTTCATCGAGTTACAAAAAAAAAAAAACGTTCGTCGAAAACGTCCGCTTAAACGTGAAAATATTTATTTTATTTTCGACGCCTTTACGTCGTTTAAAATTCCGTATCCGCCGACGCAATTGATAAACGTTTACGTTTCGACTTGGTTTTCGGACGCGTCGCGAAAACGAGCGGAAACTTACGCGCGCGTTTACGTCCATATTGAAACTACCGCGGCGGCGCGATAAAATTAACCGGCTCGGCCACCCTCGGTATATGCCCGGGACACGATAAAATTGTACGGGCGTATAATTTTAAAACGACCTTGGACAACGTTTACAAAAACGGATTCGTCACCGAACAACGGCGGTGTTGGTTACGCAGAAATATCTGATCCGGTGATACGTTTACGTACGATTAACGGTCCGTTAATTAGCGGTACGATTAGCGTATTATCGTAAACTCCGAAATCGACGCGCGCGCACGAAACGATTATCGGCCGTTCCGATCGTTATTATATATAATTGCTCGCGTACCGCGCTCAATGTCGACCCGACGGCGAGAATGTTTTTCGATTTAATTATTTCCGCGGCGTTCGCGAACGCGTGTAATTGGATTATCGAAAGTTCCGGACGGCGCGGACGCCAATCACGGGCCACGTTGCACGACCTGTATAATACACGGCCCTTCGAAAAATCATTTCGACCGGCGCGTAATTTATTATTTTACTGGCAACGTTCGCTATTCGCCTATTCAACGATATTGTACATCGACGAACAATGCGAGTTCGCGATTATATCGGAACGACGGTAAAAAAGTAAACGTACGAAGCGCGCGAATAATAACAACGCGATTGTTCGCGTACGTACTCTACTAGGACGTTTCTTACTAGGACGTTTTTTTTTCGAAAAAAATCGCCCTTCGTTGTTCGCAAACATGCAAACGGAATAGCCGGGCGATTCTTCGGGTGTCCGCGGAATACGCTGTCGCCGTTTCCGAATTTCAATCTATTTACGCGTGTGCGTCGCCGTCCCGCGGGGCGCGCTCCCAAAACGAACGCGATCGAACTATATATACCCGGAACGAAAATAACGGTCGGTAATTCGAAGAGGATAAGTGTAACCATCGACTACGTGCGGGATCCGAAGGACGCCCGGAATCGTGACGGGGACCGGGGGGTTGGGAGGGACGAATGACGTAAACCCTCGACATATACGCGGGACGTCCGTAGTAAATCGATTTTTTCACGTTTGTCTGACCAGGGCAAACGGGTTTATTGCACGTGGATGGCACCGCACCCGGTGCACGATTGGATCTACCAAGGGCCGGCCATTACGGTGCTGGTGGTGAACTTGATTTTCCTGTCGAAGATCATGTGGGTGAGTTTCGGCCGGCGTATTTACTCGCCGTTCTCGCTGGTCCCCTAAGCGCGCGCGGGTCGCGACCGCTCGGGATGACGGCGGTCCGAACGTGGTCGACACGGAGACGCGGTAAACGGTCGCCTGTTTTTTTTTTTTTGTTCGGTTTTCACAGGTGCTGATCACGAAGCTGCGGTCGGCGAACTCGGCGGAGACGCAACAGTACCGCAAAGCGAGCAAAGCGTTGCTAGTGCTCATACCGTTGCTGGGTGTCACGTACATACTGACCATGGCCGGGCCCACGGAGTCGGGCACGTACGCCAACTACTATTTGTACGGCCGAGCCATACTGTTGTCCATGCAGGTAAGGTCCGCTACGGTTCCGAGCGGACGTCACCGCTAACGTTTGTCGCGCGATTCGTTCAGGGCTTCATGGTGGCGATATTCTATTGTTTCGTCAATTCCGAGGTGAAGAACACGTTCAAACATCATTTCCTCCGTTGGAACGACGCGAGAAACCTGAGGACCGGCGGCAGCCGGCGGTTCACGTACTCGAAGGATTGGTCACCGAACACGAGGTCCGACAGCGTCAGGTATTTGTTTTTACGCGCGGTTCACTCGCCCGGCGCGCGCACAAACCATCGCGGACTCGTCCCCGGAAACGGCGGCACGCGCGAACGGCCCCATTTGCGTACGTTCCCGTCGATATTCGCGTTGGCGTACGCATCCGGTCCGCACTACTATTCGCGGTCGTTCGGCCGATTTACGCGTGGCCGGCGTTCCGTCGCCTTACAACGGGCGCGCGTAAGCCAAACCCGAACTTCTCTCGCGGTAAAGTGCGCCGGACGTTGTTCAATGGACGACGCGAAAACGTAACCACGGCCGAAACGTACGATCTCGTCGCCATTAAAACGGTGCACGGTATCGTATACGTTTTGAAAGCCCGCCGAGCGCGTGTACAAAACGCCAACAGACGTACGGCCGACGCGACATCGTCCTCGATTTCGATTTAACGAATGTTTTTATTTCCGAAACGGCGAATAATATTACGTAACTTTTCGTTCAATTCGCTCTCGTCGTTTGTCTATTGTTAAGTGGAGTGTATTTACTCGGTTCACGTATATATATATATATATAACTTCGTCGTATATAGCCGAATTTCCGAACGGTCCCCGGATTGATCGCTCGGTTATTACGAAAGCCATATCCGAATTGGTTCCCGGATTATAAAAGCAATTTCGACGTTCGTCGTTCCCGTTTTGAGTGTCCACGTTCGGTAGTAGTTACGGTCGAAAATTGCTTTTCTCCGATACTTCGCGGTAAACGTTTTTACGACGAATATTGTTTACAAATTGTGTTCCTGTTTCTTTTACGAAATTCGTCCGTTTGTCTTCGCGTTCGTTTCGTTTAATAAACCCCCTTTACCGTCGAAACGCGTTTAATCGGCACCCGACGAAAACAATTCGACTCGCCGCGCAATCACACGTTCGTTCCGCGGCTACGCGTTGGTACGTAAAGGTTACGTCTTTTGCCCGTCCTTACCGAAATTCGCGATTAATTTCCCGGCGCGGAAACCGATCGGAACGAAAAAACAAATGGTCCTGGAACTCGGGCGCGGCGAACAACGACGAGACGTCGCTCTCGTCCAATCGTAATCCGCGAACGTTTAAACGTTATTCGCGTCGTATTTCCGACGCGAGTGCGGGCGAACTAACCGAAGTCGTTCGTTGTTTCGTTCGACAAAAACGTGGCCGCCGAGTCCGCCGCCCGTTGCCGGCAGTAAAGGGACAACGTTCTTTACGAATACGTTCGGTCGTAATATATCGAACGCGTTATTTCGTCATTATTCCCGGAACAATAGAAAATCCGCTAACAATCGCGCGAATCACTTCGGAAACGTAACCGTACAACTTCCGACGGTATTCTAGTGCGGTTTTATTTATATACGTTCGTATCGCGCGGCCCGCGTACAAACTCTGGGCGATCCGCCTGGTGGGTGTGATTGTAATCATTTTCAATTCCGAAACCGGCCGAACAGCGTTCATCCGGTACGTTATAACCGGCCGCCCGAAAACGCGATTCGCCACGGCTGTGTCGCCAAAACGCCAAAACGTTCCGTACCCCGCCGAAACTACAATACGTATAAATTTTCGACCGACTAATTTCGTTCGGCGGTCGCCACGCGGACGCGATTCGAGTAACGCGTGCCGCCCGCGACTCGCCAAGATTGTTTCCTCTCCCTCCCCCCCTACACATACAGTCTATTCGATTTCGTCGTTTATTCGCGAAACGCTTTTTCCGAAGTATTCCGCGAAGTAGTTGTATTTTCGTGCCCCCCGCGTATTCGTCGACGGTTCGAACGAGAGACCGGTCGACCAAACGGCAGAAAACGTTTCGCGAATCGAAAAACGTCGACGTAGCTTTTCGTTTTTTTTTCAATTTTTCGGTTTTTTTACGACTTATTTCGTTCGGTCGTTATTATTATTATTATTATTATTATACGGCGCTTACGACGTGCAGTTCGCCAATTTTCGTCCGCGGATTATTTCGTTCGCCGAATTTTTTTCGCGCGAAAATATTTTCGGCATTATTTTATTCGCCGTTCGTGTCGTCCACACGCGTAACGTTTAGGGTAATAACCGCGAGCCGGATAATTACTTTCCAACAACTTTACCGTGAACGGTATATTTTACGTACACATTTATTATACACGTTCTATTTATAAGCAAAACGCACGTTACGATTTATAGCGGCGCTGGAGTACGTTAATTTCGAATCGGATTTAAAATTCGTTAAATCACAGACGCGCTAAACTTCGGGGTCGCGATTATCAAGTTCAAAGTTAACGGTTTGATTTACGTTCGAAAAGTTATATATACGCGGGCGAGAAATCGAAATTTTCGAAAAATCGTCGCGCGTTGTTTATCGGGCCCGCCGTCTCGGCCGATAGACATCGGAAAACCACTTTGGACGACGACGACGATACGTTATATTCAAATTGTTCCCCCTCCACCTACATCGTGTGCCGAACTTTTCGTTAGAAACGAATACACGGTGACGGGTGAAAGGGCGTCCGTCCGACCGCCCGATTATGATAGAAATAACGATTCGCGTTCGAATTTGGCAAAACGGTCGGAAAATATCCGAGTAATACGATCGAACGTGTTAAATACGCACGCGTACGGAACTCGACGTCTAAACTCGAAACGTCCGGCGAATGTAAAACGATTTCGCGACAAACACCGCGGGATAGTAGCCCGTGTCGTGAAAAACGTGAAGATTGTAAATCGACGATTATCGGCGAAAATTTAACGGTAATATTTCGTTTGGTTCCGAACGCGGTATCGCTTGTTTCAACACCGTCCGCCTTGTCCCGGCGAACGAAATATTTTTAGAACACTTCCAACTCCCGTTAAAACAGTTCGGTCGTTTTTATTTAAACGTAATAAGTTTCGTCGTTTATTCTTTTTTCAGGACCTAACGAAGTTTTATTATTATTATTATTATTATTCGTAAAACATTAAAGTTATTAAACGCCCGAAATATGTCGCGCGTGATTACGTAAATGGTGTAGGTACACGAGATTCACATCCGTACGAATTTGCCCGTAAATTCGAAGAAAATACGCTTTTCTCTTCGCTCGTGTTCCAATGTTCTCTTTTTAGTACAACTATTTATCGTTCACTCGGGTTACGTATTATTTTTGTATCTTCGCGGATTTTCGTTTTTTTCAAATTATCCGACTCCCTCCCTCTCCACTGTATACGTATAATTGTATAATCGTTACGCTGCTACCGACGATAATTTGATTTTAATCGGGAAATATCGAATTATGAATTTCGTTTTTTCCGAAACACGTTAATCACTGATCCGCGTCTTTTAAATTTAATAAAACGCGAAAACTCGCTTCGATTAAATTGTTCGTCCGAACGTTTTATTATTTTTTTACCGGCCGTTCGGAACGCGTGTTTCGATATTTGACGTCTGTCGCGAACCGTATTTGTGTAAAAAAAAAAACACGAAAAAAACGTAAATGTTTACTACGTTACGTTCGCAGTCGCGTTAATTTTCGTTTCTATAATCGTTCGAAACGATGGAATCGTCGCGTCCGTGGTAAGTGTGGAATTATATATCACGAAATATTTGTATCAGCAAACCGAAATAATTTTGTTCCGCTTGGATTTTTAAACGAAAAACACAATTTATATATATATTATGATAAAATATTTCCTTAAAATAATTGTGCGTCTCGAACGACGTAATATGTTATAACGTTCGCTCGAGTAAACTATACAACTACCTTTTTTCAAACGCGTAAATTATTTTTTAATATAGTAAATATAATTTTTTATTGTTTCGTTTTATTCGGCGCATCCGTCAAGTAACGTCATAATTTGGAAATAAAAACTAACGTATAGCCGAATAACAACAGTAACCACGACAAAAATAATAATAACAACGATATTTATAAAAGTAATACGTCGGGCGGGTAAAAAAAAAATATATATCGAAGATACGATAAAGTTTTAGCGTATCGCCGAAATGAACAAAATAAACCGAGTTTAGCGTACGATACGAGTATCGGTTTTTCCACTTGTTTATTATTTTGCACCGTGGAAACTTTAATTAGCCGTCGGCGAAACAAATTTTCGTCGAACCGCCGGGATATCCTAGACCGTTCGGGATTTATTTATCGTTATTATTGTTTTATCGCGATTCGGCGATTGCGGGCGATTTTTGAGCCCCGCGAATGTGCGCTTACGTATTTGCGTCCCGCGAGTTCGCCGAAATTCGGGAGGAAATTTCCCGACGAAACGTAGCCCCGCCGGCCGCGTAATTAGTTTCCGCGTGTAGGCGTTTCCGTAGCGTTTCCTCCGTATACAATATTCGCGTTCGGCGCGAGAGTTCGATGAAACGTTAACGCCGACCGGATTCGGCGGGGGTTCGTTCCGGACAGGTAGCGCGCGATCGGCACCAGCGAATACGGCGAGGTTAATATCAGGCTCTGGACACTCTTAAATGTTATCAATAATATTCCGTGATCAAATTGTTTCGATATTTATTGGTTATCTATTCTGTGATTTTACATTTTAACCGGTCAACCTTTTAAATGTATTCTATTCTGCGATACTTATTAGAATACGCGAATTATTAAATCAAAAATTGATTTACGATTAATTTACTTATTTACAAAAACATATTTTTTTGTGGACATACTAATTTTACTCCAGAAAGATGGCGAATTCGTTTACCTATACTTCTCACATAATTCATTATCGGTGTCCATTCTGTGTTAATATTATCGACGAACGCGTAAAACGCGCGCGACGAAAACAACCGCGACCAAAGCGCCCGGTAAACGTCGAAACGCCGCCCGACCGCCACTCGTACCGTATTCGAACCGGACTAGAAAACGACGAGGGCGCGCGCGCGCAATATTGGCGCGTCGTTATTCGGCGAAATTGTCGAATGGAAAATAATTCCCGGGGAAATTGTTTTTCTTTTGTGTTTCGCGAAACGCCCCGGCGAAATATATAACGGGAAATTCCGTCGCGTTTCCCGGACGGGGTACACGAAACGATTTTTCGTCACGCTTTTTCTTCTTTAACGAATAAAACAAAAGACAAAAGAGCCGCCGTAAAAGCGGTACGTGATTACGATACGGTTCTAGTAATAATTAATACGGGCAGACCGGACGAATAAGATCGTACGGGCGCGCGCGCGCGTCGATTGTTGCAAATAACGGGAAACCTCCCCGTAGGGGGGGCGAAAGTTTAGGCGTCCGTCGTTCTTTCACCGACTGCGTCGCGTCCCGACCGCCGGTCGGCTTTTAATCGGAAAATTGCCGAGTCGGTTAAATCGTAATCACGCCCCCCCCCCTCCGGTACGCCACGACACGGATTTTGGGCACGAAAGCGTTGGCCGGCCGATCCGAATGTTTTTGTTTTCGTTTAGTGTTCGCGCGCGTTTAGTGTCCCCGCCGGGTAGGTACGCGTAATCGATGGACGTCGATCGGCCGCCGTTTCCAGGGGACTCGTCGGAATTTCGTCGTTCCGCCCGTACGAAGCCCGTCCCGTCGATAGTCGTTTTTGACCGATACACACATACACCGCCCTAATCCGCCGAACGAAGTCGGATTTACGTTCACGTCGGTCTCGTCGCAATTAATCGTTCGAATAGCGGCGCGCGTTTTTCGGTCCGTCGGTTTTTTATTCACCCCGAGCAAACATAAAAATAAACAAACCGATCGAATAACCTATTGCGCCCGTACAGATCGCGACAAACAAGCAAAAGCGACCAAATTTCGATAAGCCGACGGAATCGAATTGTAGAGTAGTTAAGCGCGTAACGTTTTAATCGAACTGTTTGGAATGACGAATGGTATAACCAACGACGCTTTCCCCCGTAAAAATAGTACGCGGCGAACAACGTTAATATCCCGCAGTTTCGACCTCGGAATAATAACCGTTTTGTATTATTTTTATACGCGAGCTCCGTTTTGTAAATAAAAGAGCGTATACGTTTTATTACGTATTTAAGCGACCGCGAATATACGAAACGCGAACCGTGTCGGGTATTTCGAACGATTTTTCCAATTTTCGGATATTACCAACTAGTCAGTGTCAATGTTTGGCGTTTTTTTAAAATCGAATTTTCCCGTTTATGTCTCGCCGGAGTAGTCTTCTTTTTTCATTTATACGGAAAAACGTTTCGTTCTTTTAACGGCGCGTTATTTTCGGCGCTTAGCGTGTCCACACACGATACGATATTATTACTATTACTGTCGACGCGAAACCGTTGTCGAGTTATTAGTTTTCCCGAAGACGAAAAAACTAAAAATATAAACAACCGCGTCGTAATTCCGGCCGAACGGTATTTCGTTACGGCGGAAAGTTAGCGTTGATATTAAAACGTCTCGCCGAAACGTGCGCCTTCGGACGTTCCCGAAGTGATACGCAGCCCATCCGTCCGGTCCAAATATAGTTGCGCGTCGGGTTTACGGTTCGGATCACGTACCGGTTAAAAAACGAACGACGAACAAAAAAAAAAAAACCGAAATTAAAATCGGATTTTAAAAAATCCGAACGAAGTGGATTTGACGACACACGCCGTCCCGTTGTCGTCGACGAGGTTTTTTTGTTTTTGTTTTTTGTTATACGATAATCGTCGACGACGCCCTACCTCGGTGTACGCTTTTCGGTCGGAAACTCCGACGGAAATTTTCCAATTTGGCGGCTCGTTATACTAATCGGATCGCTATAATTGGCCTCGGGACGAAACGATAATAGTTTGCCCCAATTCGACGTCCCAAATAACAATAACGCGAGTTTTTTTCGGTTTCGTTTATTTTCGTACGAAACGGAAATAAATACCGTTTACGTATTAACAATTGTCGCGATTCCGTAAGAAACGTTTTCACGCGACCCAATTCGCGGACGTATAAAACGTGTTTTTTACACATTCCCCCACCACCCTCCCGGGGATTTTTTTTTCTCTTTTATTACGCGCCGGCAATTATCGCCGAAAAAAGATTCCAGGCGGTAAATTTTACTTCCGCGATGATTATTCGTTTCATCGACCGTCGTATTCCGTGGACTCGTATTTCCGTTCTGCCGCGGCACGGTAAAAGACGAATATAAACCGCGTTTTCAATTACGCCGCTGCCTATGTACTCGTGTAGACCGGCGCCGTTGTTTCGCGCGGTTCGGTCGCGGCCGTCGTAAATTGTGCTGTAGGCCACTCGATCTACCGCGTAATTTCGAACCGGGTATATTTGTCGAACGTGTACCGCGGTATAACGTAACCGCGGCCACGTTTTAATCCGCGGACGCGAGGAAACCGTCGCCGGGAGATTGAATCGACGGGCCCCATTCCGGAGGTTAGAATCGATCGTGGAACGACGGGAAATCGATAAACTCGGTGGTGGGGAAGGTGGCGAACCACCGATGGCGAATAAATACGGAACCAAAATCTTCGAACGAAGCAATACGAACAAACATTTTTTGTTTTCGTTTCCTTCGGATCGTTATCGCGATTGACGGGCGCGCCGTAAGTAAACGCCCCGGCGCGGTATATTTTATATATATTCGGGCGTTACGTAATATCGGGTCGCCAATTCCGTTCGCGTAGTATTTCGTACCGTTTCCGTTTCCACGTTCCGTACCGTTGACCTTCTCCGTACAAAACGACGACCGTCCGTAAAAAAATAATCGGCGCTTTCGCGATGTACGCGCGTCGATTATATACGCGCCGGGAACCCGAAAGCACGTTTATATCGTTCTCCGGCTGGACGGCGGGCGTAATTTTCGAGATTGCCTCGGTGCCGTATTCCCGGCGCCATAGTGTTCGGTTGTCGGCTTAACGCGATTTAAAGTTTCCGGCCGGTCCGTTTTTGACGCGACGACAAGTTTACTCAACGGCGAAACAATTACCGTACAACTTTTTCGAATATCCGCTACCGGTAATAATAATAATTCGGCCGAACGAAATGGCCGATAATATTCGCCGAACCACTAACAATCGCGGCACACTGCAGATTGGTCGCGGTTACCGAACAATTTCGTACCGTCGACGCGTAATAATGGGAACGGGTGTGTGTCAGAAAGAAGGGCACTAACAAACTGCTCTCCGTCATCCCACCGGTCCGGCGAGAAAACGAATTTCGTATTTTCCCGACAGGGTTTCGGTTTCGTCATTACTAAACGTCGACTAATCGACGAGCCGGTACGAACAATATATATGTAACGTTTAGGTTCGTTTTTGATTCGGTTTCCCTCGTGTAATTTCGTTTACGTATCCGCGGCGTCCAAAACTAAAAATATCGCCTCATTCTCCGGGCGCTAAGGGTATAGAGTTTCGAAGTAGGCGCGCCAACGAAAACGTTCTCCCCGCCCGATTATTTGTAATCGACCTTTATCCGACGCGAGTTACCGTTCAATTGTGTTCCGGACGAACCGTCGTCGTGGTCGGTTTCTGGATTACGCGATAGTTATTATAAATAGACGCTTTATCGACAACGCGCGTTCGGTAGGTCGTTAAACGAATCGACCGGTTGTCGTCGTTCTCGTTCGGGGCCGGCCATAATTGTTTTTATCCCGATCGAGCCCGCCGCTATTACGATTTAATTACACGGGCCGGTTAGGTCGCTTCGTGGCGCACAAATACGTATTGGACGCTCGCGAAACTAACGCCGGGATTTGGTAAAATGTCGATCGCGTAGTTGGTTTTTTACGGTCCGTTTGAATCGACGGAAACGCGTGTTTCGATTTGGACAATGTCGCGAGCGAGAAAGCGTTACCTACGTCGTGACTCGACGTCGACCGTTTTTAATCGTCCGACAGACGGTCGGACGTTGTTACGGAAGTCCGTCACAGACGCGTTTAACGTTTTTTTTTTTTTTTTTATTCGACTGTACGATAATTATACGATAATTCGGCACGACGACGGGACGGACCCCGTTCTCGGATGCCGAAACTGGCCGTTCGGATAGGCCGAAAACCGCCCGCGTTTTATTCCAATATTATCGCGATCGATCGACGACAGAGAATCGCGGCTTTTGTTCGTATCATTGTAGGCGCGTCACGGTATCGACGTCGTCGCCCCGAAATTCGAAAGTACGAGTCGTGTGTCGGTTCGTCGTGAGGTTACATACTCCGTTCGCCGAATTCCAAATCGGCCTCGATCAATAACGAGCTAGGTAGCGCGTACGACGATTATTTGTGTCGGTTTCCGTATTCGTTTTTTTTTTTAACGGCCGGATAATATTACGCACGTATATACGCTTTGTTAATTCTAATATATATATCCGTCGGGTTCGTTAATGGCTGATCGATCACGTTCATTACGAGAACGGTACGGAATTTCGGTCATGGGTCGAAGATCGATCGGATAAATACGATGCACGTATTATATAGACGGACGTGACGGATAGTGGTCGAAAAAAAGAAAACTATTCTACGACGTTATTATGGAGGAAAATTGTACGAACGAGCGAAAAAATGTCGAATTCCGTGGCACGTTCCGCCGTCGAAAATTCGACATTTCGAATTCGATACCGTCCGACGACGAAACGAAAGAAATAAAGCGACCCTCTACCGGTGGTCCGTCTAGCCGTTAAACCGCCGACGTCGGAACATAAACGGCGGCCGATCGTACACGAGTAAAAATATCACCGCTTTCGCCGTAGACGTTAAACGCGCGATACCGGGTTTCGTTCCGAAGAGTTTCGCGTATTCCGTCCGGTCCCGTGCCGTCGGATCCAGGCGAACGTCACGTTCAACTATATCGCGATAAAACGCCCGCGGATTACTTAAATAAAGGGAAATTAACCGAAAATGAGCTCCCGCGCGGCGTGACGACGTCGTTTAGGCATTAAAATTACGTAATCTACGAAAACGGTCCCTGGTTCGATATTAGTTGTCTTCTATTTGGTATTCTTAACCGCGGTAGTCGACCGGCAAGCATTCGTGCCCGTAAACTGAACGAAAATTTTTCGCTTTTTCGCTCTCGTACCCGTTCGATCCTCTTGCCTTCTCCCGCCCCCTTATACGCAATTACCGCGATATAACGTACGTACGTTTAGGACACGCGGGATATTTTTATCTAAACACGCGATACTTTTTAATTAAAACGCGAAGCAAAAAAAAAACCGAACGCGTTTCGACGATTGCGCAACTTGACGCGTATCCGTCAATGTATTTTTAACGTATAAAACGTGTACACTCGCGCGTTAATGATTAAATCGATCGAATGCTATTCGGTTGAGAAAAAACGAAAAAAAAAATAGTACACGACGAATGGATTTTAGACTCGTGGACGTAATTATCGTGTACACCGTGTTCGTTTATCGACTCTAATGTTTAATTAAGCGATTCGATTATATTGTAGCGACCGATAGTATAAAATCGCCTGTTATTAAAACGCTAATTTTAATATTTTTTTCTATACGATTACTTTTTTCGCGACCGAAACGTCGGTTTTATATATATATATTTTTTTATCTATATATAGTCGAATTAATTTTTATAGATCGTTAAAAATAATAGTCGTCCGTTCGTTTGTAGACCGAGCTAAACTATTAAACGAATCGATCGAATAATCGTCGGTTTCGAACCGACGCGGACGTTGGCCATATCGAATTGGCGAACAGATTTATAAATCACTTTCGCGAGAAACGTTCCACGGGCAAACGCGTTTTACGTCGTTGTAATCGTTCACTAATTATTGTTTTACAACCATATGCGTCCCCCGGACATTATAACTTTCAACGACAAAACCCGTGTCGTCGCTATCGTTCGATTATATTTTATTTATTTATATATTTATACTATAATACGTTTTAATATTATTTTATTTCGACGACCAAAAGTATACCTCGAGTCCGATCGCGCGCATTGTCCGGCGTTCGGTTTTTAAACCTAAAATTTATCCGGACGGTTTCTGGTTTACGGTCGCGCGCGTAAAAATTACTCGGAAACGAACGCGCTACTATCGCGTTTCCAATATTCGCGAGCGTAACGTACGCGCGTTTTTATTTTCGTTCGGAATTAGTTTATTCGGGGGAGGGGTGGGAAGTATCGGCGAATTATATTTTTCCGGCCGTTACGTTTACGCGGAGGAATTTGTCGATTTCGCGGGCGTTTATGTAACATTGCCGACAAAGCGAAATAGGAAATCGCCGGGAAATAAGACGGTTCCCGTAGCCGTAAAATCCAACGTTTCGGTTTCGTTCGATTCCCGGACGGTTTTTGCCGTTTTCGCGACCGTCCGTGTTTTTCGTTATTAATCTCACCTCCATTGTCCGTCGACTACGGTTTTCGACCGACGTTCGCGTAAATTCGTGAAAATCGCGCTCGTTCCGGCGGCGAAAACTGCCGACGACGTTCGTTTCGTTCGCTGAAACGCCCGCGTCGTCGTTAAAGGGATACGACGGTCGCGCGCGGGGCGCTCGTTTCCCGTTTAACGGTAACGGAAAATCGCCCCATGCGGTTGACGACGTCAAGCCCGAATGGGGCGCAATGTCGGCGACGTGTGACGACGGTAAAGCTCTCGCGTATCGGAAACAACGAATAATTATCGTTTCCGTCGAGCCGAATACAATATTTCGCGAACCGTCGAGGTGTGGTACACACACACACACACACACACACACACACGTATATCGTTAAAAGAATGTACTTTAGTCCCGTCGCGAGCATAAGACCGTAAGTTTCAGGCGCTAACCTAATCACGCGTCTACCGTTAGGGTAATTACAATTTTAAAATCTCCCTGCCAACTAGTGGTTAATTTACTAAGTTCTTGGCTTCCGCTTGGTTTTCCGGTTTAAACGCGTTCGATCGCGTATTTCTCCTCTGTTTTTGTGCATACCTCGTCGGTATATTTCATTTATAATCGTCGAAATTCAATAAACGAATTTTCGAATAATAAAACATTATAATTTTCGTTACGAACGATTAATTTCGCGGACTTAATCCACGAACTTGTTACGTCACTCCCGAATACCATTACGAAACACTATTAACGCGAACAGGTATTAACGTTTGTATTCGGCAATACCGATCAAATGCCCTAGCCCGCGACATGATATTAAGAATTTTCGAATTTCCGCGCGACGGAACGCTACGCAGGCCCGAGATTCGCCCGCGTATTTGTTCGTTTTTTTCTCCGTTAATGGCCGAATATTTTTTATTCGAGCGCGCTGTGTGCCTTTTCGTAACCGTGACGTTACGCCGTATGAAAAATTGCGGAAAACCGTATGGTCGCGGCGCGAAAACGCGCGCGTTTTGACGGTGATTTTTTTACTCGACCGTACAATGATTCGGAAAACGTCGAAAGCGAACGTACGGAATAATACACGCGGTATACGATACGAACAATATTTCGCGCGTACGTACCCGCGCCCGTTTCTTCGCGGACGGAGTCGTTATAATAACGATACCGCCGACTCGGGGAGCCCGCCGTCCTATATAATTTATCGTTCGGTCCACGGCGTCTCGTTGCGGCGACGCGATCTAATAACCCCGAGCTAGCGTTGTATATATTTAGTCACCCGCCAACATCGAGTACATAATGTATAAGTTAATCAACCGGCGGGCAACTGTTACGGTTGCCGTTATCCATTATTAACAAAGCGCTTTCGAAATTGGGAATTTCGTCGAAAATAGTAACGGCGGTGGCGCCGGTCCGGACAGAACGTTCTACGTCCTACCACCCGTTCGTCGGACTACCGGCGTTGGCGCGTTTCGGTTTTTTTCAACGTGTTTCCCCCCCCCCCCAAAATTACGCTTTTGGCGCAACGTCGTTCGCGAAATCGCTACTAAATATTAACTACTAACCACCCGTCTAAGAAATTACGTAATACCTACGGAATCGTACGTATTGCGCGCGAGTTTTTCATTCGGAACGCACACACGTTTTCGTAATAGATATTATCGTCCGAATTTAAATATTCGAAGCGTACATTTTCCATATCGTAAAACGTACACGGTGGTTTCGTTAAAAACAATTTATCGCGAAACGTCACAAACACTATCGCCATTGTAATCACGATTCGTACACACACATATACATACACACACACACACACACACACACACATATATACATACACCAATTATCGAATTGTCCTCTAAATAGCGACTATTTTTAGAGTAATTAAAAATCAACTCGACCGAAACAAGACCCGATTCCGATTAGCATCGAGGGAATGCAATAATAATAATAATAATACGAGGAAACGCGACGACTATTAAAAAATAACTACACGCTGAATAGCCGCGCGAATTATTTACGTACACTTAATTCGTAGTCGAAATTATCTATTCGGCAAACATTGCCCGTTTTCGAACGTTTTATTTGAAACGACGTCGAGGGTGTAACGAAACTATAGGCGCCCATCGAAGGAACGTCCCGTTCTTCATGGCCCGCAGTCGTCCGTGACGGGGATATAGTTCGCGAATATTCTCCGTCGATAAAGCCCCGCGAATTGTACATAGCCGTCCGACGGGATCGCGACGTACCGCGTTGTCGTGCCGTCGTTCGCGAAATACGATCGCAATGGACACACACGCGTCGCGAAAAAGTGCCGCGACTTCCCCATATCGCGTTCGCGGATTTCGCGATTGTTTTCGGCCGTTCGTTTTCCGTACGTAAATTAACCTTTCGCCGGCCGACGACGTAATCGCAATCCTAACCGTCCCGGTGTAACCAGACGGTCCCCGTCCCGTCGTCGAAAATATCGACACCTAAATCGTCGACCGTCGTTCTAGCGGCGCGTGTTAAAAAATATTCGCTGTAATCTCGGCGACTCGGCGCGCACGGGCGCGGCCGCGTAGATTATACACCGTGTGTCAAAAGTGTTCGTCCGATTTACGGACCGATCTACGATCGCCGGTTAAGATACACTGTCGGAATAACGTTCATTCGTAAGCGACGGTCGCCGTTGTTATACCGTAATTGAGACGATGTTTCGGAATGGCCGACTCTGTCGCAAAAACGCGTTTCCCCGTCTTCCGTTTGGGGCCATAGTGCCAGTCGACGATCGATCGTTTTCGACACGAAGAACATACGGAACGCCAACTGCTCGAAGCGTTCGATCGAACGTCCTTAAAAAAAACACCGTTCGAACGTCGAAAAGTTTTCCGCGCAATTTCCGGCGGAAACGTTTACGGTCAATTTCGTCGGGAACGACCCAGCGACGGTTTACCTCCTAAACGAGCGTGGTCGGTCCCGCAGTTACACGCGGCTGGGCGATAGTTCAAACGGGCCGAAAGTTAAACGTATCGGTTGAGTCCGTCCTGGACGTAAAGGATATTTGGCGATCCATCCGTTGCCGGTCCTCCGGCGATTTCTTTTCGCGCGTAAAGAATAAAGTTCGCGCGCCGCCATTACCCGCGGACTATGGAATTGCGAATACCGTGTGACACAACAAGATGTGTGTGGGCCTTTGTGTGTTTTTGTGGCGGGAGGGTCATCGTATTGAACGTCTGTAACCGATAATTACGACACTCGATCGAGTTGGTTTTTCTAAATTAAATACGAACGGGCCGGGGGACTTTGGAAACACGCTGTACCGCGCGGCCCGGTTTAGGTCCGTCGGTTGTTTTATGCCCGCGGCCAACCGTCCGGAAACCGCCTGGGGCCCCGCGTCGTACCTTACGCGACTAACGAGACCCGCGCGGACCGACGCCCGCGCCGTTGCCGTTCCGTGCGTTTCTGGGAATCGCGTACTATTTTTGTTTTTTTTCATTTCGCCGTTCGACTCGTTGCCCGTCGGTTATTTTTTTTTCGCCCAATAATTCACCTGTCGTATTTTTTCGCCGCGTCCCCCGTAAATCGCGTACAATACACGCTTTTTACACCGAGCGCGGAACGTATCCCCGACGGGTCAACTTCGGACAGCGAGCAGGGTTAC